>PVKH010015375.1:0-16115 GCA_004027955.1 Chaetophractus vellerosus | reverse complement strand
TGTGCTGGTTGTATTAGTCAGCCAAAGGGGTGCTGATGCAAAATACCATAAATCTGTTGGCTTTTATAAAGGGTATCTATTTGGGTAGAAGCTTACCGTTGCCAGGCCATAAAGTATAAATTACTTCCCTCACCAAAGTCTATTGCCACATGTTGGAGCAAGATGGCTGCCAACGTCTGCCAAGAGTTCAGGCTTCCTGGGTTCCTCTCTTCCTGGGGTTTGTTTCTGTCTGGGCTCATCTGCCCTGCTTTCTCCACAAGGCCAACTGTATACTGTCAGGTGACCAGCTCTGTCTCTCTCCCTGGGGCTCGATTCTCTCCAGGCTCATCTGCCCTGCTCTTCTGGGTGCTTACTTCCCAGACTCCAGCTCAAAAACTTCAACCTCCCTTCTCTGTGGTGCAGTTTCTCTGTGAGTCCCCACCCACCAAGCGGGTGGGGATGGAACGTCCTACTAATGTGGCCCAATCAAAGCCTTAATCATTATTTAATCAAGTAAAAGTGAAGCCTCTGAATCCAATATAATCTAATATGCCTGGACGGACAGACCAGTTTATAAATATAATCCAATATCTATTTTGGAATTCATAAACAATATCAAACTGCCACACTGGTCTATAAAAGAAGCTTCAATCCATTTTAAAGGATTGAAATTATATAGAGTGTATTCTCTCAATCATAATGGATTGAACTAGAAATTGATAATAAGATGACTAGGAAAATCTTATATATTTAAAAATTAAACAGTACACTTCTAAGTACTCCATGAGTCAAGATATCACATGGGAAATTAGAAAAAAATTTAGATGATAAAAAATACACCAGAATTTGTGAGATGCAGCTAACAGTGCTTACAGGGAAATTTACAGGTTTAGATGCTTAAATTATAAAGAAGAAAGGTCTAAAATTAGTGATCTAACTAATTTTAGCTAAAAGCTAGAAATCAAAGAGCAAAAGAAATAATAAAGATAAGAGATAATAGAGTAGAAGTAGAGAAAATTAACAAAGCCAGACTGTTTGATTAACCGACAATATTGATAAAACCCCAATAGACTGATTAAGAAAAAGAGAGAGAACAACATATCAGAAATGAAAGAGCGGGTTATCACTCCAGATCTTACAGACATTAAAAGTATAAAAAGAAAATGTGATAAACAATTTCATGCCAACAAATTAGAAAACCTGTAGAAAATGGACATAGTTTTTGTTACTATTAAATACAAGAAAATCATTTAAGGAAAAATATCCTGATTAGCTCTATATCTATTAAAGAAATTGCATTTGTAATTAAAAACCTTCCTACAAAGAAAACTCTAGACCCAAATGGCTGTACTCTAGTGAATTCTGTCAGATATTTAAGGAAGAAATAATGCCAACTCTACATAAACTCTTTCAGAAAAATAGTTATCCTGATAACAATACCAGAAAAGACACAAAATTTAAGAAAGCTATATACCACTATTCCTCATGAGCATGCACAACAAAATTCTTAACAAAATATTAACAAATCACTTCAAAAATGTACAAAAAAGGGCTGGCTGTATAGCCCAGTTGGTAGGGCGCTGGTTTACCACATGGGCGGACCGCCTCGAGAATGCAAGCCAATGCGGGCGGGGCACGCCGCTGCGGGCGGGCAAAAAAGCAAGCCTCTGCGGGCAAAGGCAAGCCCCCGCGAGCAAGGGCGAGCCCCCATGAGCAGACTGGCCACCGCATCGGGCAGGGGGAGACAAGCAGACACAGAGGAACGCAGAGAAAAATGAACACAGCAAGAACAAACAAAAAGGGGGGGGATGTATAATAAATTTAATAAATAAATTAATTAATTAAAATGTACAAAAAGAATATGTTACAATCAAATGGGGTTTCTCCCAGGAATAGAAGGTTGTTTAAGCATTTTTAAAAATTCAATATAATTTACTTTCCTAAAAGAACAAAGAAGAAAAGCCATGTGATCTTTTTAATAAATGCAGAAAAAAATTTGACAAAATTTAACATGCATTTTTGAGAAAACCTCTCTGCAAACTAGGAATAGAAGCAAACTTTCTCAACCTTAAAATGGGGATCAGGAAGCAGATGTAGCTCAGTGGTTGAGCGCCTGCTTCCCACGTACAAAGTCTTGGGTTCAGTCCCCAATACCTCTTAAAAAAAAAAAAAAAGTAAAGTGTAGGACTCTGTGAAAACATCTACAGCTAAAATCCTACTTACTGTTGCAATATTCGACGCTTTCCCTATACCATCGAGAACAAAGGAAGGAGGTCCCCTTTCACAAATCCTATTCAACATTTTCAGGAACTCCTGCTCATTGCAATAAGGAAATTTTAAAAAAGGCATAAAAATATATGAAAGGAAGTAGAACTGTCTCTATTTGCCTGTGATGTGATTGTTTACATAGAAAATTCTCAAAACTATCAAATTACTCATAGAGCTAATAAATGAATTTAGTAACGTCATAGAATACAATGCTAAAGCATTGAATACAAAAATCCGTTGAACTTTTTTATACTAGCAGTAAGGAGTTGGAAATGAAATTTTTAAAAATTCCTTTAAGAATTGTTCCAGAAAACAAAATACAACTGTAGAGATATAACTAGTCCATGGACCAGCAAACCATAAAACTCCTAGGAGAAAAACTTTGTAGCCTGGGGCTAGGCAAGGATTTCTATAAAACACTAAAATATAAATCTTAAAAATACTGAGACGTGAAACTATCAAAATTTAAAACTTTTGCTCTTTGAAAAACATTAAGAAAATAAAAAGGCAAGCCACAGAATTGAAGAAAATATTTGAATCTCTACATCTGAGAAAGAAATAGTCACCACATCTAGTATTTTCCAGATTGTTTACTATGGAAGAGTTCAGTTAGCAAATTCTTATGAGCATTTGCCTTGTTCCAGGCACCATTCAGGATGCTAGGGTTAGGCAGCAAAGAAAACAAAGTTCTTGCCCTTAAGGAGTTTATATATCTAGTGGAGTGAGAGAACAACAAATACAAAGCAAGTGGTGGTAATTTCTCTGAGGAAAAAGGAACCAGGGTAAGGACAGAGAAAGGAGGAGGTGCTATTTAAAGACAGTGATATTTGAGATGGGCCTGAAAGAGACGAGGGAGAGTGAGCCATGTGGTTCTTTGGGCCCATGAGCATTCCAGGCAGAGGGAGTAGCCAGTGTCACCCCTGGGTGAGGAACACAGAAGATGGAACAGAGAGGTAGAAGAGGGCCAGTTTATGTAGAGCCTTTCTAGGCCCTGGAAAGGACTTGGAATTTCTTCTTGAGTAAGAGGAAAATCATTATGAGCAGGGGAACAACATGGTATCTTATGTTTCAGGAGGATTTTGTTTGCTAAACCAATGAAGCACTCCATCTGGTATGGAATTAGATTTAGGAAATGGGATCCCATATCCACACCCAATTCGTTTACACTAACTTGTTTAAAGGCTGAAGTACATGAGGGAGCTGAGATGTGGTCCAGGCAGTTTTATTCCAGAATCCATGACCTTACTTAGCCACTAGGTCATGTTGCCTTCTCTTGCAATGTTTACTGAAGATTTGTAACTTCTTTTGTAAATCACAACTTTGATTTTTACTTATATATATATATATATATATATATATATATCTTTAATTTACAGGTGTCCCAGTAATTCCTTAAATGGTACCATATATATTTTTAGTAAACCATGAGTATGTTGTCATTTCAGTGATTCCTTCCAAGATAAATAGGCTCTGATTTGATATAAAATTTATTTTGCCTTATGATTGTATTTGTCTAATTTTTCCTAGATCGAAGGATTCTCCTTAAACAAACTAGGCAACTTCAACCTTAAAGATGTTGAGCAGGACACTGTGGTCTGGGAATACACTGATGATGCTGTAGGGAATGCAGACCCAGCAAAAGAAGAGTCACAGAGAGAAACTCCTGTTAAGAGGGGACAGGTCTGCTCTCTTCTAGTTTAACCATCTCTTTTTAATTCAGATGTTAATTGTGGAGCTTGTGGGTTAATCAGTCTTATTCTCTTATTTACTTAGCTGTCTTACCATTTCTTAAAGTGTTCTCTTTAATGGCCTAGCAGTGAGAGAAGGTAAAATTCAGATCATTAAATCCACAAATATTTACATGGTTTCTTCTGTGTGCAAGAGACTTAGAATTCAAAGAGAAATCTCTATCCTCCAAGGGCTTAGATAATAGATGGTGTTATGACATTTAAATACATATGAAAAGTTAACTAACCTCAAATTACTAAGATAAAGTGATTAAGTATAGAATTTAATGTTCTTGTCTTCATTTATACCCTTGGCGATGGGGAGGGGAAGTTATACATCAGGAAAGAATTGCCATTAGAATTTCATATAAAAATCTGATCAGTGTAATTAGATTCATAATAATAGATTCTGCCCCAAATTGATGAATGGTCCCTGACCCCAAGAACTTCCCCTTTGGGGTGAATTGACAATAATACCCACAAAATACTTTGAGACGAAGATTCTAATCTCGGCTCTATCCAGATAAGTCATGTCACTCCTCCAGTCCATACTGAAGATGAAATGGTGATAAATCATAAGTTTTTTTAGTTGAGTTTTGTAGAATTCTTGAGCATCGGGGAGAAAAGTGAGGTGGTGCCACTCTACCTCTGCTGCCACCATAACAGCACCACTTTGATATGTTTTCTGTTGGGAGTTTCAATAGTAGATAAGAGCACAAGCTTTGGACCTAGAACATGTGGATTTGTATCCCACCTCTCCCACTTCCTAGCTGTGTGTCCTTGGGCAAGTTATTTAACCTTTCTGTGCCCCTGTTTCCTCACTGATGAATGGTTAATAATACTGGTACCCTCTCACAGGGTCACTGATTTATAGAATACTTAGCTCAGTGCCGAACATATGGTAAGCACCCATTAAATGTTAGCTGCTGTTCTTATTTTATTTGAAAAAGAAAGTGTTTTCTACTTTTTTAAAGTGTTAAGTACTATTAGTCTGGATATTTCTAAAGTCTCTTAAGTTCCATGTTATGATATCATCAAATCATTTCAGTGAGATGCTTAAAAGTCATCAGTAACTCTAAAAAAGGTTTATGGATAAAGAGGTAAAACCAAATGTCAGTTTCTGAGGGTTTTGTTTATCTGTGTCCTCAACTATAGTGTTTGGGACCTAGACAGCTGCCATTTTCAATCAGTTTGCTTTGTAAATCCACCAGATGGCTTTAGTATTTTGATAGAGTTTAGTGATGAATAAAATACCATGCCCCTTGTTTTGAAGCTTGGTATATATAATAAAGTAAGCTCGGGTACAAATTTTTATACTTAAGAGAAAAGAAATTTCCTGTGAATTATAGGAATAATGTGAAGAAAAAGCTATTGCTGTAAATCCAGTTAATTTAAATACTTTACACTTTTATGTTATTTGGAGAGATTAATCATGCTGCCACTTCTGAAATGGAGTGAAATCTGGACAGTGTTGAAATCGCATGGTATGGTGACTGGGTTGGGAGATGGTCTTGTTCTGCCACTGACAAGCCACGTGGCCTCTGACAAGTCACATAAACTCTTTGGGCTTTTGTTCTCTCTCCTTGTAAAATAAGAGAGTTGAACTAGCATACCTCTTATGAGCATCTTAAAATTCTGACATTACATTGCAATAATGTATGGATTTCTTGTACTTGAAAAAGACTATACCTGAGTGAAAAAATACAGACAGCAACCAAGTCTGCCAGATGCTTTCCCTTGTTTCTAATTTAATCCTCATAACTATCCTGTGTTATAGGTGGTATCATCCCTACTCTGCAGATAATGGTAGCGACCATTTTTTGAACACTGTGTGCCAGGCACTGTGCTAAGCACTTTACAGACACTATCTCATTCAATCCTCCCAACAACCCTATGAGGTGGGTACTGTTATCCCCATTTTTCAGATGAGGAAACCAAGGCTTAGGCAGGTTATATACCTGACCAGAATCATACACAGCTAGTACACAGCAGAGTTTGATTTCAAACCTAAGCTATGTCCCATTCCAAAGCCAGGAGAATGTGCTATACTGCCAGTCTGAGAACGAAGAAGCTAAGTCACAGAGCATATGAGACCCACAAAGTGACAGATTCAGTATTTGAACCCAGTTTTTTCTATTCTAAGCCCCGTGCACTTTCTAGTATGTCACAGTCAGTATGTTCCAACTTAAGAGTCTATGATTAATACTAGTATCAATTTCTGATAATCAACAGTTACTTGATTTTAAAATTAATTGCTGCTGGCATATTCAGTGTGCTTATTATGTAGCTTATCAGGGCAAATGAGTGTTCCCTTTTTCCCCATGCCTTTAGCTTCTGTCTATTTCTCTGTGTCTGTACCTGTTTAAAGGTGCCCTCCAGCAGCAGTAACAGGAAAGAGTTCAGTGCTGAGAGTATTAGCAACCCATGCACAGTCCTCTGTACCTGTTATTAATAATTCAAAATTACAAGGAGTGCTGTCTGGTTAAATTGAGCTGATCCTGTCTATTCCTATGATAATGACATCTTTTAACATACTCTAATCCCAGGGGTGCAGTGAAGTAATGCTATTTTACCAGCAAGCAAAATATAACCTAGATTTGTATGTATTTAGATGGATTGTCAAATTCATTTCTTTGCTAAGGTTTTTCAGAATCTTTAATTTAATGCTTGAATAAATCTCTATTTTTTCAGATTGTGCTGACATCTCAAATAAAACCTGTATATTTTCTTTTTGCTATTGATAGGTATCATTAATATTTGATTTAAAAAACCACCCTTCAGTACCAGTCGGGCAGCTCTGGGTGGAATTACTTCGATTCTATGCTTTAGAATTTAATTTGGCGGATTTAGTCATAAGTATACGTGTCAAGGAGTCTGTATCTCGTGAATCAAAGGACTGGCCCAAAAAACGCATTGCCATTGAAGGTATGGCCAAATGTTTACCTTTAATTCCTTTTTTTTCCCAAGGTACCAGCCTAACAGCATGCTTTTATTTCAGTCTCTTTTCAGCTCCTATATGTAAGGTAGGCCTGACCTCAAAGGTAAAATATAAGTAGTCAGAATGTTGCATGTGTTAGAGCAAGTCATTCCAAGGGACCAAACATTTCATCTTGGGTTTTTAAGATGCCGCAAAAATATTTTAATTTCTTAAGCAACTAAAATAATGGCTGGCTGAGTCTTTCTTTGTGAATTTCATAACAACTTAAAAGCATACAAGTTTTCTCCCAGTGATGTGTGAATCCCCCACTCTTTTACTATTCTCACTTTTGAATTTTAACTTGGGTATTTTCATGGATTGTCATTGATGTAGTTTAGTTTTGCAGAGATGAAGAAATTACTTTTTCTTATGAAAAATAAAATTCTGAATGGCCTGAATATCTAAACTTTACATGTAACTGGGGTCTTCTCTATAGAGAGAATAGTTATTTTTGAAGGTCTTCAAACTTATTCCTCAAAACACTTTTCAGTGAAGGCTCATTTAAATCATGGTATAAAAGACACACTGGTGTGCCCTGTAGACTTGGTTAAATGGACTAGTTCTTCTCACTTTTTCAAAGTCAGGAGGTTGAAACTCCTCTAGAAACCTTAATTCTCCTCCTTTAACTAACTTAAAGAACTTCCTAAATGGAATTCTCTTTATTTTTGCTTGATTTTTTTTTCAAGCTTTATGTTGCATAAGAGGGTTTTTGCATTTTACATAAATTCTGTGTGCAGTCATGGGGATCTCACATTTTTAAACCCTCCCCTGCAGTTTCTCTGGCTCAGCTCTTCTGGCCAATTGCCTAACCTGCTGGAGTTCTAGGGGAGGAGAAAAGATTGAGAGAAGTGGTGTCTCCTCCTGGTGCCTCCCTCTCGCCCCTGAAATTCAGTCCAGCCAATTCAGTGATGGGGCTTCCCAGGGCAGAAGAGTGGAGGTAAGCTCTACAAACCACAGGTTCTGGCCTAGTGGGGAGGCAGAGCACTCAGCAGAGCCTGCCAGGAAGACCTCACTTCCCAAGGGCACAAGAGCCAGACTGATGATTTCTTTTCTCCCTCCACAATCACAAAACAAGTAGGGAAGGGGTACTGGTTCTGAACAGAGTGGGTTCCCTTCATAGAGAAGTATTTAAGAAGACATTTCTTTTGCTTCTTTAACTGTATCCTTCCTCACTACCTCACCCTCAAATCTTTCTTTTAAAGAATATAAAATACATGATAAATTTTACTGTTGTTTATTTTTTGTTTGTTTTTATCTACAGCAGGTTAATTTTTAAAACTTGAAATAGAAATGTATGATGTGGTGAATTTTTGTTGTTGTTGTTACAGATCCCTACTCTGTTAAAAGGAATGTTGCAAGGACCCTAAATAATCAGCCTGTGTTTGAATATATACTTCATTGTTTAAGGACAACATATAAATATTTTGCTCTTCAACCCAAAATGACAAAATCCAGCCTTCCAAAGCCTCTGAGTGCAGTTACACATATTTCAGAACATTGTAAAGCAGTAGTAAATCATGATCCAGAGGAACAAGCAAAAGACGACAAACTCAAAAATTCAGCTTTGGCTCAGGTTCCTGGTGCTACCAATTCATCTGCAAACACCTGCAAGGTACAGCCACTTGCTCTTAAAAAGACGGCTCATAGCTTTGGAAACTTACCGACAGAGGACATGGTAAATGAACACATCAGTGTAAACCTGGGAAACTCAGACTGTGTCGAGGCAGAGGTCAGTTGTGACAATTATGAGGATGTTAAAGTTCACTGTCAAGAAATTGGACGTAAAAATGAGAAAGAAAAAAATGGAAAGGAAGGCAATCATCATTTGACTGCTGATGATCAAGGTTTAAACAGAAGCAAACATGAAGATCGTGTAATATGTGGCAACACACATAATAATGAGAGTGACAGGACTTTGGATTTAGAAGGCTTCCAAAATCTTAGAGTTAAAGAGCCTGGTGAATTTGTTACTTTAGATGACAAGGCTGATATTGATGAAGAAAGCATTGAAGGAACTGATGAACTAGAAGACTCTCTAAATCACTTTGCCCCTTCGTTACAGGGCCAGACATCAGAAATCGTTCACTTTGATGAAGAGGAGGAGGAGGAAGAGGAGGAAGAAGAACCCAGACTCACCATTAGCCGAAGGGAAGAGGAGGATGACATTGCTAATGAGGAGGACTTAGACAACACTTACACTGGATCAGGGGATGAGGATATCCTTTCTGAAGAGGATGATGAATTAGGCGATTCTGTTAAATATGAAGACTTGAAAGAATGTGGAAAGCATGTAGATGGAACTCTACTAATGGAACTTAATAAGATAACTATTAAAGAAGAAAATGCATGTGAGGAAAATTCAACTGTGGATCAATCTGATCTCTTCTATGAATTCAGTAAACTTCTCTTCACCAAAGGCAAGGTAATCAGTGCCGCTGCTAGGCATAGAACTAGGAAATTTTAATGCATGCAATTTCAATTTTTCTGTATTAGAATAGGCTCTCTCCTTTTTTGGTAGTGGTTAATGGATTGATCGTTCATCCTAATACAATCACTTGGTACACTTCCCTCCTTAAGACTCATGGGAATTTGCTTAGGATAGGAATGCTATTAGCAGTGAAAATAACTGCCTTGTTCTGAGTGTATCATAAGTATGTCACCCTCTTTCAGATATTTTAGAGTGGCAGCTCATCCTGTTTTCAGATAATTTAGAGTTTTGTACATTTTACTTTCATTGCTTTGGGAAGTGGAGAGTAGATGTATACTTTTTTTTTAAGTGACCATAACCTCAAGGGTTTATTGTCTTCATAATAAAATAAAAAACTAAGCTTACAAGTGGATCACTTGACCCTTTATTGTCTTGTTTCCTCCCAATCCAGAATGTTTCTGTCTCTTAACAGCCAGCATTCTCTTAGATCTGCATTTGGGCTCAGTGCATTTAAGCCTCGGCATAATCTTCTTTGTAGTGTTATCCTTCTTCCAGGAAATCTGCTTAGTCTGCCCACCATAGCCACTCTGCTTCCTGTCGTAATGCCTCATTCCCTGGACATAAAGCCAATACTTGCCCTTCTTGTACTGTGTCACTTTGTGGAGTTGGTACTAGCCACACTTCCTACAGGAAGTCCGGTGGGTGTTAGGAAATCTCACCATGTTTGTGGGAATGCAATCAGCACTAGAAAAAGAGGTGTACTTAAAAAAAAAAAAAAGATTCAAGACCCCTTTATTTGGCAAATAAAATGTTATCTTTTGCTTTTCCATGTTTCTGCAGTCTCCTACAGTAGTGTGCAGTTTATGCAAACGAGAGGGTCATCTAAAGAAGGACTGTCCTGAAGACTTCAAAAGAATCCAGCTGGAACCTTTGCCACCATTAACACCCAAATTTTTAAATATCTTAGATCAAGTTTGTATCCAGTGTTATAGTAAGTTGTAAACATTTCTTTTGGTTTGTTGAAAGGTTAGGTTGAACACTCAAGATTTATCTGAATCACATTAGCATATGACCACCATAGGGACTAAGTGGTTTCCATTCTTCATTATAACCACGGTGTTCTATATACTTCCTGTCCCTTTTGGAACATATAATAAATAACCATTGAAGAAAGGAAGGGAGAGGGAGAGAATTTAGAGTACTAGCGTTTCCCAACTGGTATCCCTTGAAATATGTTTCTAGGTGTAGTTAGTAGTATTTCATGAGATGAAGTATTCCACAGTACAAGTAAGGAATAACTCTGCACACTCCCATAGAGATTTACGGGCACATTAGCATAAAAAGGCTTCTGAGAAACATTATAGTAAAGAAACCTATTTATCCCTGTAATCCAACATTTCCAAAATTTGAACATAGAATACTTTTTAGTTAATATTAATTAATAACTTACATAACTGCTTTTAAGGACCACCAGTTTTGAGATGCTTTGGTGTGATATGGAAGAGGGTTTAAAGTTCTGCATTAAAAAAAAAAGAAAACATTTAAAGAGGCATGCAGCTACTTAGAGTAAAAGAATGTGATGTCTCAGGTTACTGTGTCTTAGGATGTCCATCTGTGCCAAAAGACACTGGTTCCTTTTTTTTTCTTTTTTAAACCTTTTGGAGGTTGTGAGCTTTGAAAGAAAGCTATTGGTTCTTTGAAAAAAATGTATGTGCATATGCACACACACTTTTATATTTAACACTCTGTTGCAGGGCGGTCCCTGAAGGCCACCTTTTTAGTCCCCTGGGGTCTGTGAAACCCAGGTTCATATTAGTTTACATTTTAGGGGCAATTCTTGGATGTAGACTTCTTAAAGAAAAAGGCATCCTCCTTTTCATAGTGCTAAGCCTAATCTACCGAGAAGACACAAAATTTTGCAGTTTTGTTTTTTGTTTATTTATTTAAGCTTGTTAAGTTTTGTTTTATAGATTTATTTCAGCCTTTTTTTTCCCCCCAACTATGAACGTCAGCAGTTCTTTTTTTTCTGAATGTGTCTATTTATTTTAAACAGAGGATTTTTCTCCAACTGTTGTAGAAGATCAGGCTCGTGAACATATTCGGCAACACCTAGAAAATTTCATAAAACAAGAGTTTCCAGGTAAATGATTTTTTTATCTTAAAGAAAAGAAAGATAGCATGACCTTTCTTGAGAATGAGTACTTGTGTTACAAGCAAATAATTTTGAGACTAATAGGGTAATCTTGTGATGGTGGTGGGGGCAGGTCTTAGTTGTTTTTTGTGCTATACCTGTGATGGTCTCTGGTCTGCCAAATCCTGGTTTACCAACAAGATAGTAACAATGTAGGATTGTAATTAGCAGGTGTCATAAGTGAATTTAAGATTTATTTTATTTATTTATTTCTCTCTCCCCACCCCCACCCCTCATTTTTGTGTTCACTGTCTCCTCTGTGTCCGTTCGTTGTGTCTTTTTAGGAGGCACTGGGAGCCAAACTCGGGACCTCCCATATGGAAGGGAGGCACCTAATTGCTTGAGCCACCTCTGCTCCCTGCTTATTGTGGCTCCCATTGTGTTTCCTCATTGTGTCTCATCATTGTGTCATCTTTTGCATCAGCTCTCCATGCCAGCTTGCTGTCTTGTTCGTCGTCTTTAGGAGGTGCTGGGAACTGAACCCAGGACTCTCCCCACCCCACCTCCCTGTGTGGTAGGCCAGCACCCAGCTGCTTGAGCCACATCTTCCCATTTCATGTTTTAAAAGTCCAGATTTTATTTACTTGAAGTAAATTTTGAGAGACAAAATTTTAGAATAAATGACTGTTTAACAGGACATTATAATGATATTAAACATAAGATAGTTAATAATAACTTGATATTTTTGATTCATGAGAGGACCGTTTTGATCAGAAAATTAAATGTGCTCGGGTAATTCGTTATTACTTTTTATTTATCCCTAACAGGAACTAAATTGAGCCTGTTTGGCTCTTCCAAAAATGGATTTGGGTTCAAACAGAGTGACCTTGACGTCTGTATGACAATTAATGGACTTGAAACTGCTGAGGTACAGTGACCACATAAAACTTCCATTTGCTGTGGCAAAGTGATTTGACCTATTTTGACTGACAGTACAACTTGGGATTTTCCAAATTTGTCAGGCATACCTTATGGAAAATGCTGTTAGGCACAATGTCTCTGGCCAAATACATTAAGAAGCTTAAAGGTGAATGTGAGGAGTAGAAAGACTAGTTCTTCAAATGGAATACAAGTGAATTTGAAAACGACATCTGAGAATTCTCCAAAGCCAAACCAGCATCTCCAATGTGCCATTGGCAGGGCTCCTAGGCTGACCTTGTTGCACACACTTTTTTACCAGGCAGGCAGCATGGTACAATAAGAGTGCCAAGTTTATAATCCAGAGACTTGGATTTGAATCAGACTTGGCTTACTCTTGGGTAGATCATCTATACAGTGGAAATAATATTTGTTCCTCTTAACTCTGAAGACTGTTTTACACATCAGCTTGGATAATATATGTCAGGAATGAGCAAACTATGGTCCACTGGCTAAATTCAGCCCCCTGACTGTTTTTGTAAATAAAGTTTTATCAGAGCACAGCTACACCCATTTATTTACATTTTATGGGATGGCTGCTTTCAAAACTCTACAACTTGAGAGTTGAGTTATTGTGACAGAGGCTATATTGGCCTGCAAAACCAAAAATATTTACTTTCTGGCCCTTTACAAAAAAAATGGTTGAGGCCCCTGATATATATGAAAGCATTTATAAAATACAAAGTACTCTATAAATAGTATAAAGTTTTGAGTCTCTACTCTTTTTTTTTAATTAACAACAGTCCAGATGATGTATCTCCAAATGAGCAATACTGTTATTGCTCATGAGCTTCTTAACCTTTCCTTAGTTTCAAGTCTTTGTTTTTTTGAGGGTGTATCTGATTTAGGGAATTTGCCAAAAATTATCAAGCCAAGGTTGGTGAATAACACAGATAAGCAAGCTTGGGTCCAATACATGGAATATCTTATTATATATCCTTAAGATTATTATTTTTTTTAATATGACTTACAAAATAGTTTTGAGGGTATTTCTATAAAGTAAAATTTCAGATATGTTCTGGGATGTGTATACATCAGAAGGGTTTCTGTTGAAAAAATCAGTCCATATGTATTGAAGTATAATTTTTTTAAAAAATTCATTATTTTATGCTTTATATTTTTATCTAGCCCTGTGGAGAAATAATGTAAGGTTAATCGCTCTCCTCAGCAATTCATCCTCTCTTAATTACCCAGAATGAATAAGAGGGGGCAAAGAGGCCTCCTATTATTTATTCTGGCATATAGAGTACTTCTGTGGGATAGTGATGTAATTACATAGAGGGAAAGAACAGAGCTGTATAGGCGGGTTCCTGAATGATTTCAGCCTTTGTTTCACCTCCAAAAGCAGTTAGTAGGATATTTTCTGAGGGTATTTCCCATTAATACTGACTTCCCCTATTTCTGATGTTTGCCTAAAAGGGAAAAATGTATATAGAATGCATTGAAATTATTTTACTTATTTCTGAAGATGATGGAAATTATTTATGACCAAAGAACTTGTTTTCTATTTTTTGATTAGTAGTTTGTGCTATCTTGTTGTAGGGGTTGGACTGTGTACGAACTATTGAAGAATTAGCAAGATTCCTCAAAAAACATTCAGGTACATCTCTACACTTTTTCCAAATATCTTTTTCTCTTTTTTTGTTAGTGTTTTGCATACTTAAAATGTCTATTGCCAATGAAGCAGTAAACTGCTAAATTATAGCATATTTATAATAATAACATCTTTTTAAAAGCCTTGTGTGATTAAGTGTGAAGCTAAGCAATCAGTGATATTTTTGCCTAGTGCAGTTTTAAACAATGCATATACCAAACAGGCAAGGCATTTTGGAAATGATGTTTTTTACCTTATCAACATTGTATAAATCAAAGTATAAGACTTGCTAAAGGTAAAAAGCCTAATGAAAAGCACATTATGCAGGGATTATGGTTTGTGTTTGCAGCAGCCTAAGCTGTATGTGACTCTGAACTTAACTCACTTGATCTCTTTTTCCTTCATCTATAAATTGAGAAAACTGAACTGGGTAATTTCTAAAGAACTTATAGCTATAAAATGTATCGATTCTATAAATTGAACACTGAGATGAAATGCTATTACATATTCTTTTGCTGTCGGGCAGCTATGAATGCTGTTAATATGAAATTCTTTTAAAATGTGATTCAGCAAACTTGTTGCTAAGAGGTTAGAGTGAAGGTTCCTGTCCTCCTGGAACTTAAAATTCATGTTCTATCCGTGAAATGCTTCCTTGTGTTTCAGTCAGAGGTAGCCTTTTCAATTCACAGTATGGGCACACACATACTTACATGTATACACACCTGAGTGCCCCTTCTCTTTGTATTTTTTATTTCCAGAAGTTTAAATAAAGAAGACATTCTCTCATTTAAATACAAGGGAAAAAATATTAATTTTAGTTTATTACCAGTGAATGTTAACCTAGAGTGTTAGGATTTTTTTATATATATAATAAATTTGCATTGACACCATTTTCTTTGATCATTGAAGCAGGTATTTCCCTCTAAAGCTTTTTTTTTTTTTTAAGGTTATGCAGTCTCTAGACATTTTAGACATTTGGAAATCACTAAAGTTTCTTCAGGACAGGAGAGACCTAATAAAAGCAATACTTAAGGAAGCTGATATAGTCTCTCTTAGGGAAAGTATAATGTATGTGGCAGGGCAGAAGGACCTCAACCTGGTGCCAGTGGTACTAAAAGGAAAAGGACATATGAGCGATTCCAAGAGGAAATTTTCTTAGATTTAGTACCTATATGTAGGGAATAAGGTTAAGGCTGATATCTGGGTGACTTGAGAAATGGAAATGTTTGCAGAAAACACCAGTGTGGAGGTGTTTAATTTACCATGAAGGTATAACTTCCAAAGTTAACAAATAGTTCAGCCAGCCACTAGGAATATGAAATGTCAGTCAGGACTGGAGAAGAAAATAAAAGTTTTGCATTGGAACACTTTATAAAAGCTAAGCATAAAACAGAATTCTAATGAGTCATTTGAGAGAAGTTGAGGACTACACCTTAATTTTTGTGGGCAGGAATTGAGAGGAGACTGAAAAAGGAGCCATTGGAATTACAAAATGAGAACCAGGATGATGTGCTTGGAATACATTCTAGAAGTCAGGTGTTGTAATAGTAAGCAGTGTCACATTCCAGAATGGGAGGGATTTTGAGTAAAAGGTTATCTCATTTATAGGCTGTATAGCAAAGTAGTTGATGGGGTGGGAGGAGTGGGCATTCCAAAATCAGACTGTGTTTATAAATCCTGGCTCCCCACTTGCTGGCTTTGCAATCCTAGAAAGTTCAGTCAATCTCATTGTAACCCTCAGTTCCTCATCTGTAAAGTGGGAATAACAATAGCATTTAATATTAAGAGAGGTAACACAGTAAAGTTCAGGGCCCAACATAAAAATTTTAAGTATTCAGTAAATATGAGCTTTGTTGTCCCTCCTTAGCACCAGTATAAGTTAGATTTCTTGTCTCCCACATAGACTTTTTTTGCCTGAAATTTCCTATCTTCTACATAGACTTTTTCCCTGTGTTCTGTATATCTGCCTCCTAGATGTCACCACTTAACTCTCTCAGAAGAAACTCAAACTCAGATATCTCAGGATGAACTTA
>PVKH010015374.1:0-16116 GCA_004027955.1 Chaetophractus vellerosus | reverse complement strand
CTGTGATTACATGAAAGCCTCAACAGATCTATCTCTTGACAATTGACCATATTAATCTCTTCTTGGCTCTCATAATTTCTATAACTCCAAAGCCAGGAAGTGTGAGTCAATTACCTCTTTATGAGAATTGCTAGACATTCCCACACTTCAGCAATGTCGTATGCATAAACATACTGAATGTGCTAAATGAGAAGCTAAGAACCTTGTTTGTGTATCAACTGCAGTTGTGTTTGCAATGGGAAGCAAGCTGTACAAAAAACTACCTCCTGAAGGAAATATAGTGGCTCAAGTCGTCAAATGTATCTGGGTAAGTCCATAAATTGTTTAATTGCCTTTTACAATCACAGGGAAAGAGATGCTATGCTGAGCATATGGGACTTCAAACATAGATCATTTTCTTTTTTTTTTTTTTAATTTTTTTTTAAAGATTTATTTATTTTATTACATATCTCCCCTCCCCCCCGCTGCGGCGACACCCCGAGACTGGTCACTGCGCAGGCGCGGCTTTCCCCGCTTGTGGGCGGCTTCTGCTTCCATTCACGGCCGGCTTTCAGTTCGCGGGTGGCTGGCTGCGCTCCATTCGCGGGCGACCTGCCCTGCCCGTGGCGGCTTTTGCCTGTCCGTGGCAGCTTTTTGCCCTGCCCACGGCGGCTCTGGCCCGCCCATGGCGGCTTGCCATTCTCAAGGCGGTCTGCCCGCTAGGAGAGGTCCCTGGGAACCGAACCCGGGGCCTCCCATGTGGTATGCCGGTGCCCTATCCACTGGGCTATCCAGCCGGCCCCAGTCATTTTCTTGATGATATCTATTCTACTTTCAGTACCCTTTGCCAAGTTGAAATTAATCAGTCTTCCTTTGTGCCTCTACTCAATCATTAAATTTTTAAAAAGTGACAATTTTTCAAAATTGGCAAAAATCTTCTGAACATATGGTGTCAACAGGAAATAAGGACAGAGAAAATTATATCTGAAATATTTTAAAATTTGATGTCTGATGAGACCAAAGATTTGAAGTAAATCACAAAGAGTGTGTGTTTGAGGGATGGGATAGTGAATTGGAAAAGGCAGGAGGTATTTTCTCTTTCTCCCCTGATATCATCTATGTTCTGCCCTAGTTTGCTATTTTCAACCGCTTTAAGAACCGTTCTGAGGACATTCCAAAGAGACAACACTGGCTGGACTGGGCAGCTGAGAAATACCCAGTAAGTTAGAAATGCAGAAACAGCTTATGCTCCATGGAATCTTTCTTAATGTTCAAACTGATTCCCTCCTGCTACATTTAACCTCTTCTTTTACTGTTCCATGGCACTTCTACTCTAAGCAAGAAAGCCATGAGTGGAACGTCGGGCAATTCAGCCTGTTCTTTCTTCCTCCTTCTTGCAGAAGCAGCTTATTATGGATGTGAAGGCACTGACCAGGGTACTTTTCCTTTATATCCCATTACCCATGTTCTGGGCTCTTTTGGATCAGCAGGTAAGAAGAGCACTGAAGAATAGTTCTCTTGAAAGCTACCCATTCTTCTAGCACCTTCCCTCTCACAGGCAAGAGTTTTCTCACACTAGCTTCTGTCTGTTATAGGGCTCACGGTGGACTTTGCAAGCTACCAAGATGAATGGGAATTTGGTGAGTAGAAGAGATTTTCTAGAGAAGTCTATCATCTTCTTTATCATCCATTTTGAGGAAATTAATTTCTTTGTGTAAGATCTTTAGAGAGGTGCTTTTAGCCTGCAGGCACTGAGTAGACAAAGACAAAGCTAGTCTTGAAATTAAAAACAGTATTTTGTCTTTAGAATATATGGGGATGGGAAAAGCTTGAATGTACATAAGGAACTATTGAAAGGATAGTAAATGAAATTATACAGACCTGTGATAGTGATTGTTTTCTTTCATTGAAGCCCAGTCCTGGGGCATAGCAGGAACAGTTTGATTGGTCCTATACACAATTGATCCCATCTTTCAGGCAGGAATACCAGCAGAGGAACTGGAAGTGGGATATTTTGTATAGGGATATGGAAAGGATGGGAAGGTTGTAAATATTTTCACTTTTTCCAATCTCCACTCTATCCCACTCGAATAAGGTACCATCTCTGCTCTCAATGTTCCACCTCCTAGATTATTGTATTATTTTCCTTCTTTCTTAGTTGTGAAGAGGGCAGTGTGGGATGATGACAGGATTGTAATAGCCAATCCATTTGGAACTTAACAAATATAGCATTACCTTCTCCCTTCCTCTGGATGTCCAGAATTTTTCATGGTGGTCCTCTTGTTGACCCCCTGGAGAATAACTTTGGAAACACTGTTCTCTGGGTGGGAGTCTTCACCCAAACCATGATGTCTTTAATCCTTCTTGTTATTACCACCTCCAACTGCAGTTACTGAAATTAATTTAAAAAACATACTTGACTCTGTTTTCTCTAAAGCTAGGAAAAGTATAGTACACAGAAAAGAATCTTCATCAAACATGGCCAAAAGCCATTCCCATATACCCTGACAGGAAAGATCATGGCCCTGAACCAAAGATCTGATGAATTTTTCTCTAATATGCTTCCCACCTACTAATTAGCAAGATTGTTGATATAAGCTTTTCTTATCTTCAACCACAATCTAAACATAATTTATTATACTATTTTAGGGTTTTTTTGTGCTTCAGCCTGACCAGATGCAGGTAGGTGTTCTTCTCTATAGTCATGGAGACTTATTACTTTCCTCATCTGTAACCTACCTTTGGTTTTTAGGATTAACAACCATATTTTGATGCTTTCTCCTTATATGCTAAGGAGTAGCCATGACATTTTCTCTTGGGCTGTGGATCTGGGAAAAAGAGAAGTAAAAATGGAAGGGAAGACTTCCCAGTACGATTGGCAGAAAAACTTAGGCTTATAGTGAAACCATTACTATTGGGATTTTTAGAAGCAAACTTATTATGTAAAAAGAAATAGGGTCTTGGATACAAAGAAACTGAACTGGGAGATGTGGAATCATTCTGGAGTTAGTATGATGAAAGTGTGTGTAGCTGTGAGAAAGCACAGACACACACAAGTATGAGCACATGCTTACGTTCATGATAGAACACTTGTAATGAGTCCTCTTTTACCATGGTGTTACAGGTACTAAATCCCCTTATGGTTCTTATCTTCATCCCATTGTTTGACCTTGGCATTTATCGTCTGGTCTCCAAGTGTGGAATTAACTTCTCGTAAGTGTTTACTGTGCCTGAATTGTTCCATACTAGCTCAATCTTTGCCCAGTTTGACATAGATTCAATGTCAGAATTTTTCTACTAGGTATGATTGGTTTGGGTTTGTCATTTATCTGTTCCAATCTGTCCATGTTAAACTGAGTACTTATTCATACTGGAAGATAGGGTCTAGATCTTAGTAATTCTTATTTTACAGAGTTTAAGCTCTTATTGCAGTCCTGAGTGATATTGAGGTGGTAGGCCTAAGCTTCATGGAAAGTCAAAAGTATGTGAGATTAGAATGTGATACTGCCTCTTCAAAGAAGTACAAAGCCTTTGGTGACAATTAATCCCTTCAAATCTCCCATTGTCCCAATGAAGCAAATGGGAGACAAGGAAGGAGCAGGGATAGAATTGTTTCTAATTACAGCTTTTTCCCCACTCTAAACAGAAGTGTTAATCTTTGTAAAATTTGAATCAGGAGGTTTTCAAGCTTCCTCCCATTCCTGATTTAATAATAATTTCCTTTGATGACCACTTAACTATATTCAAATGATTTCTTGTCATTTACTCATTCATTAAGCAGGTATTACTAAGTTAAGTACCAAGGAGTTTACTGTTTAGTAAAGGCAGTTACAGCACTTGCATGCATAGCTATTACACAAGGTAGAATATGATAAATGTCCTAAGAAGATAAAAATGCCAGGGAATTTTAGAGAAGGAAGGGAGTCCTTTCTGCTGGCAGGGCCAAGAAAGACTTTTGGGAATAGAAAAATTAGGCAATGCATGTTAAGTTTTTGTATAAAGCTTGGCATATGGTAAATGCTCAATAAATCTGGGCTGTATTTCTATTATTTTTGTTATTATGATATAATGGATAGAAAGAACATCATAAGCTCAGGTAGAGGTGGGAAGATGTGGTGCATTACTGAGAAGAGTATACTTAAGATGAATGTCTCAAGTAAAGGGAGAAAGAAGGATTTGAGAAGGGGAGTTCTTGGAAATACTTTGAAAAGTAATTGGGACTAAATCAGGAAGGATTTTTGATGGTAAGCTAAGGAGTTTGGAGTCTATCCTTTATAGTCTAACGTTTAGATATAATCGTCTCTTCCCTTCCTCTCAGATCACTTAGGAAAATGGCTGTTGGTATGATCCTAGCATGTCTGGCATTTGCAGTTGCAGCAGCTGTAGACATAAAAATAGATGTGAGTACAAAAAATCTTAAATTCCATGAGAGCAGGACAATATCTGTCTTGTTCATTCGTCTGTCTTGTTCAATATTGACTCCCTGGCACCCATACAGTACTTGTTATATAGGAGGTACTCAATAGACATTTGTGATAAATGTGTAAATAAAGGGATAAGAGTTCCAATGCAAAATGAGGCCTACCTCCCATCAGATGGTTCAGAATATATTGTTAGGAGATTCCTAAACAATAATATACAAGGTATTTAGCCATCTCTTTGGGATCACAAGCTTATATGATGTCTTGCTAACTACTCAACAAAATATTTAAGCAGATTGAATAGCCTCTATTGGGGAATGAGGTATGAGGATACAGCTTAGTGGGGAAAAAAAACACACAAAAAAACACATGGCATTGGTGCTTGCTCCACTGAGCTGCATTTCTCTCTCCTCACGGCCTCCAGAATTTTCTAAGCCAAATGCTTTTCAGAGGGAGAAAGCTGTGTCCTCTTGACTAGTTGGGCTTGTCTGTCAGAGACAGGACTGAAAGATATGTTCTTATTGTATCTGAAGGGTTATTCATTGATGATTCTGATATGTGTTCTCTGTCCTAAGGGAATGGTCCCACCCCAGCCAGGTTCCCAAGAGGTATTCCTACGGGTCTTAAATCTGGCAGATGATGAGGTGAAGGTGACAGTGCTGGGAGATGAAAACAATTCTCTGTTGGCAGAAACAATCAAATCCTTTCAGGTGAGGTATGGGCCGGAATGAATTAGAAACATATTCAGATTGTACTTTAAATGATCAGCATGGCTGTTTTTATTTACACACAAAGTGTAAGCATAATCTAGTGTTTAAGCATGAACCTGTGGAGCAAACTAAGTCAGTTCAATCCCTGGTTCTGCCCCTTCCTACCTCTAAGAACCTGAAAAAGCTACTCTATCTCTAAAGTTCAGTTTCCTCCTTTGTAAAATGGCAAAAATGTCCATGTCATAGGGTGTTGTAAGGATAAGTATTATATGTGAGAGGTAGGAAGAGGTGGTGCGTTACAGAGAAGAGTATACTTAACGATGAATGTGTCTGGCACATTGAAAGCTTTCAAAAGGTTGCAATTTGTTGTTGTTGTTATTTTTATTATTATTATTTCAAACACCTTCCTAATTCACAAGTCTTCTGGAAAGGTTTGTCTTGCATATTTTCATATCCATTCCTATAAATATCCTGAAATATTTACTTTAAAATATCACTTTTTAATAATAAAACTAATATACATTAATTGTTGAAGATTGGGGAGTATACAGACATAAAAATATCCATAATGCCACCATCCAAAGATAATCACAGTCAGTACTTTAGTATCAATGAATGAACAAACTAATTTTTAAATGTAACTTTTTATTGAATAATAATATATTCATAAAAGTATACAAATCATAAGTGTATAGCTCATTGAACTTTTTTCTTTTTCTAGAGAAGTTAGAGGTTTACAGAAAAATCATGCATAAAATAGAGTTCCCATAAACAACCCTGTTATAAACATTTTACATTAGTGTGGTACATTTCATACAACTGATCAATGAACATTTTAATAATTATACTATTAACTACAGTCCATAGTTTAGGGTACTCTGTGCTGTACAGTCTTGTTTATATTTTTAAATTTTTATTCTATTAACACATATATAACCTAAAATTTCCCTCTTTAAACACATTCAAATATATAATTCAGTGCTGTTAATTATGTTCACAATGTTGTGCTACCACCACCACATCCATTAGCAAAACCTTTCTGTCAACCTAAATGGAAACTCTGCACAATTTAAGCATTACCTCTTTGCAATTTAAACATTCCCTACCCAGACCCTAGGCCCTAGAAAATTATATTCTAGTTTCTGACTCTTTGAATTTACTTTCTCTCATTATTTTATATCAGTGAGATAAAGCAATATTTGTCCTTTTGTGTCTGGCTTATTTGACTCAACATGATGTTTTCAAGGTTCATCCATGTTGTCATGTGTCATTCCTTTTTATGACTGAAAATAATATTGCATTGTATGCATCACAGTTTATTTACCCATTCATCTGTTGATCTTTAGGCAATTGTGAATACTTCCACTAGGAACACTGGTGTTCAAATAGCATATGAATCCCTGCTTTCAGTTCTTTTGGGTATACACCTAGAAATTGGGATTGCCAGGTCTTATGGCAGTTCTATACTTAGCTTTCTGAGGAACTGCCAAACTGTATTCCACAGAGGCTGCTTCATTTTACATTCCCACCAAAAATGAATGACTTTCTATTTCTCCACATCCTTTCCAACATTGGTAATTTTCCATTTTTAAAAAATAGTAGCCATTCTAGTGGGAGTGAAATGTTATCTTGTGATTTTGATTTGCATTTCCCTAGTGGCTAATGATATCAAGCACCTTTTCATGTGCCTGTTGGCCACTTGTATATTTTCTTTGGAGAAATGTCTATTCAAGTCTTTTGACCTTTTTCAGTTGGGTTGTTTGTCTTTTTGTTGTTGAATTGTAGGATTTCTTATATATTCTGGATATTAGCCCTTATCAGATATGTGGTTTCCAAATATATTCTCCCATTCTATAGGTTGTCTTTTTTTTCCTTTATTTTTAAAGGAGCTTTAGATTACATAAATGTTAATAATGATTCCATTAGTCTATATGTCTGTTCTTGAGCTAGTACCATGCTAGTTTTGTTACTGTGGCTTTGTAATAAGTTTTAAGATTAGGAAATATGAATCTTCCAACTTTGTTCTTCCTTTTCAAGGTGGTTTTGGCTATTTGGGGCACTTTACCATTCCATATAAATTTGATAATTGGATTTTCCATTTCTGCAAAGAAGGTTGTTGGGATTTTCATTGGGATTTCATTGAATCTGTAAATTGCTTTGGGTAGATTTGACATCTTAACAATATTTTGCCTTCTAATCCATGAACACAGAATGGCCTTCCATTTATTTAGGTGTTGAATTTCTTTTAGCAATGTTTGAAGTTTTCTGTGCACAAGTAATTTACACAATTGGCTATATTTATTCCTAGGTAATCGGATTCTTTAGTTGCTATTGTAAATGGAATTTTTTTTCTTCTTCAGATTGTTTATTAAACACTACTTTTTTTTGCCTATTGATCTTGTACTTGCCACTTTGCTGAAATTACTTATTCTCATAGCTTTGTTGTGAATTTTTCAGGATTGTTTTTGTATATAGGATCATGTCCTCTACAAATAGAGAAAGTTTTACTTATTCCTATCCAATTTAGATAGTTTAATTTCTTTCTTTTGCCTAGTTGCTCTAGCTAGAAGTTCCAGTACAATGTTGAATAACAGTGGTGACAGTGGGCATCCTTGTCTTGTTCCTGTTCTTAGAAGAAAAGCTTTCAGTTTTTCACCATTGAATATGATGTTAGTGGTGGTTTTTAAATATATGCCCTTTGTCATGTTGAGGATGTTTCCTTCTCTTCCTAATTTTCTAAGTGTTTTTTTTTTCCAAAAAGGGATGCAGGATTTTGTCAAATGTCTTCACTGTATCAATGGAGATGATCATGTGTTTTTTCCCCTTTTTTCTGTTAATGTGGTATATTAGATTAACTGATTTTCTTATGTTGAACCACCCTTGCCATTTCTTTGATAAATGCCACATCATCATGGTGTATAATTCTTTTAATGTGATGTTGGATTTGGTCTGCTGGTATTTTGTCAAGGATTTTTGGGTTTATATTCATAGGGTATATTGGTCTGTAGTTTTCTTTTCTTGTGGTATCTTTATCTAGCTTTGGTATGAGGGTGATGTTGGCCTCATAAAATGAGTTAGGGAATATTCTCTCCTCTTCAATATTTTTGGAATAATTTGAGCAGGATTGTTGTTACTTCTTCTTGGAATGTTTGGTAAAATTCTCCTATGAAGCCATTTAGTCCTGGGCTTTTCTTTGTTGGAAAGTTTTTGATTACTGGTTCAATCCCTTTATTAGATGTTGGTTTGTTGAGATATTCTATTTCTTCTTGATTCAGTGTAGGTAGTTTGTGTATTTCTAGGAATTTGTCCATTTCAGTTAGGTTGTCATTTGTTTTCAGTTATGATTTTATATTTGTCATCTCTCTTTTATTTCTTAGTCTAACTAAAGGTTTGTTGATTTTATTGATCTTTTAAAAGAACCAGCTTTTGGTTTTATTGATTCTCTCTATTGATTCTTTATTCTCTTTTTAATTTATCTCCACTTTAATCCTTGTTATTTCCTCCTGTTCACTTTGGGTTTAGTTTGCTCTTCTTTTTCTAAATCCTCCAATTTTGAGGTTAAGTCTCTGATTTGAGATCTTTCTTCATTTTTGATGTAAACATTTTGAGCTATAAATTTCCTCTCAACACTGCCTTTGCTGCATCCCAAAAGTTTTGTAATGTTATAATTTCATTTTCATTTTCCTCAGGATATTTCCTAGTTTCCCCTGTGGTTTCTTCTTTAACCCATTGTTTTGTGGGATTTTTTTTTAGAGTATGTTGTTTAATTTCCATGTATTTGTGAATTTTCCAGTTCTTTAAGTTCCAGTGAACTTAAAGTCTATTTTATCTGATGCTAATACATCTACATAGCTCTTTTGGTTACTACTTGCATGGCATATTTTTTCTATCCTTTCACTTCCAACCTATTTTCATGTTTGAATTTAGGGTGAGTCTTTTTTTTTTTTAAAGTAAACTTCATTTCGACTTCACAAAATAAAATAAAAATAAAAAGGCAGCTTAACAAATTCTATAATTTGGATTACTCTAACAAATTCTTTCCAGGCACATTTATCTTAGTAATCCTAAAAACAAATTCAGTTGTTTCTCCAGTATTCAGAAAGATACATAAATAGCACAGATTGGTTAAATTACATGACCACAATTTCCTTGTTAGTGAAGAAAATGAAGAAAACAAATGCTTAATCATATTCATGTCTCATTAAACTTAGCTCCATATTCTTTTTTAACCTTTAGCATTGGTATAGTACCTTCTTTGCCTTTGCTACAAAAATTACAATACGATTGTTAACTATTGTCTATAAGTTACATTAGTTGTATTTTTCCCATGTCCAACCATATTCTTTTCTTTTTTAAACAAATCATTTTTATTGGCACATATTAATAAAGCATACAATTCATCCAAAGTATACTATCAATGGTATTTGGCATAATCACATAGTTGTGCATTTATCACTTCAATCATTATTAGAACATTTTCATTATTTCAATAATAATAATTATAATAAACAAAAAACAGACAAACAAACAAGAAAATTCTTCACCTCTCAATCTCTCTCTATGTTTTCCCTGCTGTACATAGCTGCTATTTCTGGCTATTCTTGCATATTTATTTATTTATTTATTTATTTATTTATTTATTTAGCAGTTTTGTTGAGATATAGTCACATACCATACAATCTATCCAAAGTGTATAATCAATGGCTTTTTAATATAACCACAATGTTGTGCATTCATCGCCACAAAAAAATTTAGAACCATTTCATTACTCCAAAAAGAAAAACTCCACACCCCTTAGCATGCCTTCCCTAGCCCTACATAACCACTAATCTAATTTCATCTTTATAAATTGATTTACATTTACACTTTGTAAAAACAGAATCATACAACATGTTACACAATATATTTAGTTCATAGTAGCACAATCATACAGTATTTTTCCTTTTGTGTCTGGCTTGCCTCACCCCACATAATGTCCTCCAGTTTCATCCATGCTGCCGTATGATTTACAACTTCATTTCTTCTTACAGTGGCATAATATTCCATCATGTGAATACACCACAGTTTGTTTATCCATTTATTGGTTGATAAACACCTGGGTTGTTTCCAACTTTTGGCAATCGTGAATAATGCTGCTATGAACATAGGTGTGCAGATGTCGGTTCATGTCACTGCTGGCAGTTCTGGGTATATACCCAGTAGTGGTATTGTAGGGTCACATCCACCATATTCTTAATACCTTGTAGTAGAACATTCCTGTATTTATATTATTAAACACAATCTTCATCTACCACCAAAAATCAGTATGCAATACAGTCACTAGACTTCCTGTCTTTCAATTAACATTAACCTCCCTAGACTACCCCTTTCAGTCACAATCACATTTATAAATCAGCAGTGTTTGTTATACTCATTACTACATATTTACAATTGACACATGTATATACATTCAAGATCGGCTCCCTCTTCTCAACCCACATTTTGACTCCTACTAACACATACTCTATAGTTTAACTCCATAGTTTACTCATACTGTTTAGTTCATATCAGTGAGACCATACAATATTCACCCTTTTGTGTCTGGCTTATTTCATGCAACATAATATCCTCAAGATTCATCCATGCTGTCATGTGCTTCCCCAGTTGATTTCTTCTGAATAGTATTCCATCGTATGGATATACCACATTTTGTTTATCTATTCATCGGGTGATGGACACTGTTTTGGTCAGCCACAGATGTGCCTTTTGAAATATACCAAAGATTGGTTGGTCTTTATAAAGGGCATTTATTTGGGGTAGAAGCTTACAGTTACCAGGCCACAAAGCATAAATTTCTTCCCATACCAAAGTCCATGTCTTGGAGCAAGATGGCTGCCAACGTCTCCAGGGTTCAGGCTTCCGGATTCCTTTGTTCCCGGGGCTGCGTTTCTCTCCGGGCTTAGCTTCTGTTTCCTTCACGAGTTCAGCTGTAGACCATGAGGCTTTCTATGCATTGCGTCTCTCCACAAGGCAGCTGTAGACTATCGGGCGAACGGCTCACTCCAGCATCAGAACTGCTTCTCAAATCTGCTTCTCCAAATCTCTTCTCTCCATCTGCTTTTCTCAATCTGCTTTTCTCAATCTGCTTCCTCTTGTCTAGCCTTTTATACTTGAGAACACGCCCACCGAGGGGTGGGGCTCAACGTCTCACTGACGTGGCAGTTAACGCCCTACTCATAACTTAATCATGCCCAGATAAACAAATTAGTTTACAAACATAATCTAATCTATATTTTTGGAATTCATAATTAAATCAAACTCAAACCATTACAGACACTTAGGTTGCTTCTATCTTTTAGTGATTGTGAATAATGCCACTATGAACATCAGTGTGCAAATATCTATTCACGTCCTTGTTTTCAGTTCTTCAGAATATATTCCTAGTAGCAGTTTTGCAGGATCATATGGAAGTTCTATATTTAGTTTCCTGAAGAACTGCCAAATCATCTATCACAGATTCTGTACCCTTTTACACTCCCACCAACAGTGAAGGAGTGTTCCTATTTCTCCACATCATCTCCAGCACTTGCAGTTTTCTGTTGTTGTTTTTTTCAATAATGGCCATTCTGTAAGGCATAAAATGATATCTCATTGTAGTTTTGATCTGCATTTCTCTAATAGCTAGTGATGAACATCTTTTCATCTGCCTTTTGGCCATTTGTATTTCCTCTTTGGAAAAATGTCTATTCAGTTCTTTTGCCCATTTTAAAATTGGTTTGCTTGTCTTTTTGTCATTGAGTTGCTTGATCTCTTTATATAACATGGAACTCAAACCCTTTTCAGATATGTGGTTTCTGAAGATTTTCTCCCATTAAGCAGGCTGCACTTTCACCTTCTTAACAAAATCTATGATCTTAATGGAATAAAGTTGGAAATCAATAACAGGCAGAAAAAGGGAAAATTGATAAATAGATGGAGATTAAACATTATACTGTTAAATAATCAGTGGTTCAAAGAAGAAATTGGAAGAGAAATCAGTAAATATCTCCAGATGAATAAAAATGAGAACACAATATATCAAAACTTAGGGGATACAGTGAAGGTAGTGCTGAGGGAGACATGTATAGCCCTCAATGCCTACATTAAAAAAGAAGAAAGAGCTAAAACCAAATACATAAATGCACACCGGTGGATGCAGAAAAAGAACAGCAAACCAATCGCAAAGCAAGCAGAAGGAAAGACATAATAAAGAAATAAATGAAATGGAGAATAAAAAAATCCTTAGAGAACATCAACAGAACTAAAAGTTGGTTCTTCAAGAATACAAACAAGGGGGCGGCTGTAGCCCAATTGGTAGGGCACCGGTTTACCACATAGGAGGCCCCGGGTTTGGTTCCTGGGGCCTTCTCGAGCAGGCAGACCACCTTGAGAAGGCAAGCCACCGCGGGCAGGGCAAGCCCCCACGAGCAGAGCAAGCTGCCGCGAGCAGGCAGACCACCGTGCAGTGAGCTGACTCGATGGGTCACTGCAGCCAGGGAGACAAGCAGACACAGAAGAACACAAAAAAGATGAACACAGCAAGAACAAGCAGAAAGGGGGGCATATGTAATAAAGAAAGAAAGAAAGAAAGAAAGAATACAAACAAAATTGGGAAGTGGATATGGCTCAAGAAGTTGGGCACCCACCTACCACATGGGAGATCCTGGGTTCGGTTCCTGGTACCTCCTAAAGAAGACAAGCAAGATAGCGAGCTGATGCAACAGGCTGGCACAGTGAGCTGACACAACAAGATGATGCAGTGAGATGACACAATGAAGAGACACAGCCAGGAGACACAACAAGCAGGGAGCAGAGGTGGCTCGAGTGATTGGGTGCCCCCTTCCCACATGGGAGGTCCGGTTCAGTTCCTGGTGCCTCCTAAAAAGAAGACCAACAGAGAGCAGATAGCAAGTACAAACAACTGGGGGAAAGGTGGAGAAATAAATAAATAAAATAAATTTTTTTTTTAAAAAGGAATATAAGCAAAATTCATAAATCCTTAGCTAGATTAACAAAGAAAAAAAAGATGCAAGATGCAAATAAATAAAATCAGAAGTAAGAAGAGTGACATTACCAGTGACCCAGGAAAAATAAAAGAGATCACAAGAGAATGCTATGAACAACTGTATGCCAGCAAACTAGACAACATTGATGAAATAGACAAATTTCTGGAAACACACAAACAAGCCATATTGATCCTAGAAGAAATAGAAGACCTCAACAAACCAATCACAGAAATTGAAACAGTCATCAAAAATCTCCCCCAAATGAAAAGTCCAGGACCAGATGCTATCACACATGAATTCTGCCAATCATTCAAAAAATACCTATATACCAATCTTGCTCAAATTCTTCTGAAAAAAATTGAACAGGAAGGAATGCTACCAAACTCATTCTATGAAGCCAACATCACCCTAATACCAAAGCCAAATAAAGATATTGCAAAAAAAGAAAAATTTAGACCAATTTCTTTAATGAAGATAGAAGCAAAAATCTTCCACAAAATACTTGCTAACCAAATCCAAAAGCACATTAAAAATTATACATCAGGGTCAAGTGGGTTTTGTACCACGTATACAAGCGTGGTTCGATATAAGAAAATAAATCAGTGTAATATGCCACATTAAGAAGAAAAAAAATCACATGATCATTTCAATAGATGCAGAAAAAGAATTTGACAAAATACAACGTTCTTTCTTGATAAAGACCTTTAAAAGTTAAGAATAGAAGGAAACTTTCTCAACATGATAAAGTGAATATATTTTAAAAACTACAGCGAACGTTGTACAATGGTGAAAGACTGAAAGCTTTCCTGCTGAGATCATGAACAAGACAAGGATGTCCACTGTCCCCACTGTTATTAAATATGGTGATAGTAGTTTTAGCTAGAACAACTAGGCAAGAAAAAGAAATAAAAGGTGCTCAAATGGGAAAGGAAGAAGTAAAACTTTCATTTTTTGCTGATGATATGTTCCTATACTTAGAATATCCTGTAAAATCCATAACAAAATTATAGAACTTATAGACATTTCAGCAAAGTGGTAATATACAAGATTAATATGCAAAAATCAATAGCGTTTCTAGACACTGCTAGTAAGAAATCTGTGGAAGAATTCAGAAAAAATTCCATTTACAATAACAACTAAAAGAATCAAATATTTAGGAATAAACTTAACCAAGGACATAAAGGACCTGTATTCAGAAAAGTACAAAACATTGCTAAAATAAACCAAAGACAATGTAAATAAATAGAAGCACATTCCATGTTCATGGGTTGGAAGACTAAATATCATTATGATATAAATACTACTTAAACTGGTACATAGATTTAATGCAATCCTGATAAAAATTCCAACAGCCTTCTTTTTAGAATTGGAAAACTCAGTTATCAAATTTATCTGGAATGTATGGGCCCCTTAATAGCCAAAACTAGCTTTTAAAAAAAAAGAGTGAAGTTGGAGGACTCTCACCTCCTGATTTTAAAGCACATTATTTAGATACAGTGGTAAAAACAGCATGGTACTTGCATAAGGATAGACAGATTGACCAATGGAATCAAACTGAGAGTTCAGAAATAGATCCTCACGTCTATGGTCAAGTGAATTTTCACAAGGCTGATGAACCCACCCGGCTAGGTCAGAACAGCCTGTCAACAAATGGTGCTGGGAAAACTGGATATCCTTATCTGAAAGAAAGAAAGAGGGTGGAGCATTAGTAGCTCAGTGGTTGAGTGCATGCTTCACACGTACAAGGTCCTGGGTTCAATTCCTAGCACCTCTTTAAAAAAGAAAGAAAGAAAGAAAGAGGACCACAATCACACACCTTATACAAAAATTAACTCAAAAGGGGTCAAGGACCTAAATTTAAAAACTAGAACCATAAAACTCCTAGAGGAAGATGTAGGGAAACATCGTAAAGTTTTTGTAGTAGGTGGTGGGTTCTTGGACCTTACACCCAAAGCACACCGAAAGCAAGGAAAGAAAAAAATAGCTAAATGGAACTTTCTCAAAATTAAACACTTCTGTGTTTCAAAAGGTGAGTGTCTTGTGAACATCATGTGATTGTTTCATGCTTTTTTATCCATTCTGCCAATCTTTTCCTTTTGACTGTAGAGTTTAATCCATTTATATTTAAAATAACTACTTTTAATGCAGTGCTTTCTTCTGCCATTTTGCTATTTTGTCTTTCTACATCATATCTTTTTGACCACATTTCTTCCATTGAGGTCTACTTTCATATTTATTTAATTTTTTTGTACTGTACTGTTTTGAGTCTCTTCTCATTTCTTTCTGAATATATTTTTCATGCATTTTCTTTGTGTTTATCATGGGGTTAAAATTTAACATCCTAAATGTATAACAATTATATTTGATTTGAAGCCAACTTATCTTCAATAGCATACATATACACTGTTACTGTACACCTCTGTCCTCCCACATTTTTTGTATTTGTTACATATTATATCCTTGTACATTATATGTCAAAAGCCATAAATTCATCATCACTTTTTATCCACTTGCATTTTAGCACCTGTTGTAAGAAGTAGAGTTACATACCCCAAATTACAATACAATATTATCAATATTTATAATTACTCATATGGTTACTTTTACTGGAGATTTTTATTGCTTAATGCCTCTTTGATCCACTATCTAGTGTCCTTTCTGTTCAGTCCGAAGAACTTCATTTAGCAGGTCTAGTGGTGACAAACTCTTTCTGCTTTTATTTATCTGGGGGTATCTTAATCTTTCCTTCATTTTCAAAAGAAGGTCTTGCCAGATATAAAAGTCTTGTTTCACAATTGTTTTCTTCCAGCACTTTAAATATTTCCTGGGGGGCCGGCTCGATAGCCCAGTGGATAGGGCACCGGCATACCACATGGGAGGCCCCGGGTTCGGTTCCCGGGGACCTCTCCTAGCGGGCAGACCGCCTTGAGAATGGCAAGCCGCCATGGGCGGGCCAGAGCCGCCGTGGGCAGGGCAAAAAGC
>PVKH010015373.1:0-16116 GCA_004027955.1 Chaetophractus vellerosus | reverse complement strand
AATGCTAAAAAGCAAAAATCAAGAGAAGGATCTAACAGAATGCTATAAATGCCTTCCAAGCAATGAATATGCTCAATTAAAATCATATGCTCATGAATTATAGTATTTGGCAGTGCCTATTTGTGTGAAAAGAATTTCCAAACATGAAATATGCTAAATATGTAAAATTTCATTGCAAATCGACATTAACAGATGAACAGAAGATTTTGATGATAGTGAACATTTACTTTGGGCCCCAATAAGCTAAATGTTATCCCCCAATATTCCATTCCTCTCACTAGTAGACTTGTATTACAAAAAATTGTACTCTATCACTGTAAAATTTTGAATTTCATCAATAAAAATTTTGTGGAAATTTACTTTCTCTCTTGTTACATAAGCCCCTACAAAATATCCTTGATTTTTCCTCTTGCCCTGCAAAGTCTAAAATATTTATCATTTGACCCTTTACAGGAAAAGTTTGCTGATCCTTGTTCTAGGAGATGATTGCTACTTTCTGAGTTGATTCCTGGGATACTAAATTGGGTTATACAATAGTTCTTCCAAGGATTCAATAAATACTTACTGAATATTGCCTATGTGTAATGAAGGTACCATGGGAAGCTCTGAGGGTGACACAAATATATAAATAAAATATAGTTCTTGATTTCAAGAAGCTTAAAATTAAGTGAAAAAGAATGTAATATACAAATAATTATAATGAAGGGAAAAGCACTAAAAAAAATGCCAGTTGAGAAGAGAGTTATAAAGAAATACTGAAAAGTTAAGTTACTTCTGGTGCTCATCAGAAAAGGAATCACTGAGGAGGTAGCAGCATAACTAGCTCACAGGATAAAGAGATTGCCCTTAAAGATATAAATGAGGTAGGAAGACAACTTGGCACAAGATAGGCTAGAGTCATTTCTGTGGGAGGCCTGATTGAGAAAATGAGATTTAAATGGCAAGGCCAATTTTAAATTCAACACTAAAACATTTTTTTTCTTTTTATTCAAATAACATTATTTCCTCCAAATTGTGTTATTATATATATTTTTTATTCTCTTACTTATGGTAAAAAATAATTTGATATTCTTCAAAAATGACCTTTTCTCAGTAGATTTTCTTCATGACTACAAAATTCACTAAAATTATGAAGAAAAATTTATTTTATATATACTAGGTGCCATGTACTGCTGGGTGCTTACAGAGGGCTACCTATAGGATATAAGTTCACATTTCTTACCTTGACCATTAAGCCTTTTTTTGGTCCAACCTATCTCAACCACTGTATTTCCCACCATTTTTCTATATTAGTGGCTTGGATTCTGGATGTGCCTTTCAATCCAACTTTATTGTCATCAGAATTATATTTCATAATAAACACCGGTAAGCAAAATCCTCCCCAAAATCACTACTACCTAAAGGATTAAGATAAATATCTTAATATCAGCATTGAAGATCTGACCTAAACTATCATTACTAAAGTTATCTGTGATTATAGCCCTTCATGAACCCAATAATATGTCCATTTTTAACTCCTCAAAAGGTGTACTGTACTTTCTTATCTCTACTTCCACTCGTAATGTGCTCTCTATTTGAAAAATGTGTCCTCTTTATCTGCACGTTTTCTTTAAAGATCTAATCTAAATTCTATCTTTCTTAAGAAAGCTTTAAAGATTTCTAGACTCTGTAGACGTTTGTCTTATTTTGAGTACAATATTTATCATATTTTGTGTATTTCATGTTTAATTTGTAAAATATTTTTCTCTCCCACAAGATTGTAAATTCCTTGAGGCCGACTGTCTTAACCATTTTATTTATTCAAATGTTTATTGATTTACCACTGTGTATTAAGTACTTTTCTAGGTACTAGGGACTCAATGGTGAACAAATCTAAGCCCTGAAGGGAACTTATAGTCTGAGATTCTACAGCTAAAACACAGCTTGAAAGCGACTGGTTTAGATGAACCAACATTTCTTTAATTTGGAGTTGATAAAAATAGGCCTGTGTACTGTGGTTAACAGGACAAATATGTGAATGTTCTCTCATGAACTATAACAAATGTACAGTATTAATACACGGTGTTAATAATGGGGTGGGTTGGGGGAAAATACACCAAATGTAAAATATAGGCTATTATAGTTAGTAATATTTTGATGATGCTATTTCATGGTTTGTAACAAAAGTTTCACAACAATGCAAGGTGGGGATGGTGGGATGATAGATGGGAGCCTTGTTTGATGATATTCATATTAGTTTTGTAGGTTCACACCTTTTACTATACACTTATTGGTTATGTATGTTCATGTATGAATGATACACTCCAATAAAATTTTATTTAAAAAAATAGGCCCACAAAGGTGACGCAATATATCTTTATACAAAAAATTATGAAATGGCAGAGCCACTGATTATAAAATTTGTGCAGAGGCAAGACATTGTAGCGAAGGAAAAGGTAGAAACTCTGCCTTTTTAGAAATGTGTGAAATATTCAAAGCAGACCATCTGATCAATTATTGAATTACATTTCTAACAGAGGAAGCTGGGGAATTACTATTTGACTATCAATTTTGACCAATAAGGAAGAAAAGATTGGCAGAAGAGAGTGTGATGATATAATACATATTTACTGTATTTTTGAGAATATTCAATCCTGCTAAAGAAGAAAATAAATGGGATAAATAAAATTGATGTGGTATGCATAGGTAAGTAAGCTAGTAACCTATAAGATATAAAGTAAATAGATCATATCAACATTTCTTTTTATGGGTGAACATAAACAGAAAAGGCCTGAAGGACCATGTACACACTAAATATTCATGAGGCACTAAATATTCATGATATACTAAAATACATGAAGCATATGAGGTTCTTAATATTCCTTTGGTCTTAAATAGGCCAACCTCTGGTAACACTCATAGTGGCTCCTGATGTTCTCTATCAGATAAAATCCATAATTGTTCATCAGAATAATTGTCCTGCTACAGCTGTGGCCAGGTGTATTTGCCCCTATGTCTCTCTAATAAAGTGTCTATCATTGTTTCTGGGCACCTTCTGCTTTTAGCACCCTTTGCTCAAACTTTAACTCAGTTCCAATAAATGGCACCATTACTGGGGAAGACTTGCAACAGAGAGAGATTAGACATGGAGATGGAGATGGAGGTGGAGGTGGAGGTGGAGGGAGGGAGGGAGAAGGGTGGGAGAGAGAGAGATCCACATTGTATAACAGGATTCAGGTGGTATGGTTCTCTATCCATTCTAGTTGCATTTTATCCCATGTATTAACCTATGTCTCTTTCACCTTGCTTCTCATTGTGTTTTATATTGCTTTAATTTAGTCTGTGAACCTTTTTATTCCATACCCCTGGGATAGTTTGTCTGATTGTGTACTTTCCATATGAGTGATGACAATCCTGGGTTCATGAGATGGGTGCCATTTTAGAGCTCATCAATGCAAAGGAAAGGAAAGCCAATCATAGTCCTTTGAGACTTTGGGTATCAAATTTCAAAAAATGTTTGGAGAAGGGAAGTAGATGTGGCTCAAGTGATTGAGCTCCTGCCTACCATATGGGAGGTCCCTTGTTCTGTTCCTGGTGCCTCTTAAAGAAGACAGCAAGGGAACCGGCTGTAGCTCAATTGGTAGGGCTCTGGTTTACCACATGGGAGGCCCCGGGTTCCCGGGGCCTCCCCAAGCAGGCAGACTACCTCGAGAAGGCAAGCCGCAGTGGGCAGGGCGAGCCGCTGCAAGCAAGGGCAAGCCGCCGCGAGCAAGGGCAAGCTGCCGCGCGGTGAGCTGACTTGGTGGGTTGCCGCAGGGGGGGAAGACAAGCAGACACAGAAGAACGCAAAAATGAACACAGCAAGAGCAAGCAGAAAGGGGGGGATGTATAATACATAAATAAATAAATAAAAAGAAGACAGCAAGCTGGCGCAACAGGCAGGCATGGCAAGCTGACACAACAAGAGGCACGAGAAGAGAAACATAATGAGAGACACAACAAAGCAGGGAGCGGAAGTTCCCAGTGCATCCTAAAGAGGACGAGCAAGACAGTGAGCTGAAGTGATGGGCAGGTGTGGGAAGCTGATGCAACAAATTCATCAAGAAAAGACACAAGAAGAAGTACATAATGAGAGACACAACAAAAGCAGGGAATGTAGGTGGCTCAAACGATTAGGTGCCTCCCTCTCATATCAGAGGTCCCAAGTTTGGTTCCCAGTGACTCTTAAAGAAATAAGGAAGACGAAAAGACACAGCAAGTATAAACAAGGAGGGGGTAGGGAGAAACAAATAAAATAATAAAATATAAATCTTAAAAAAAAAAAGTTTAGAGAAGTCACAAGTGTTATACCAATAGCCAGGCCTCTAATGGCAATATGACTACAGAAAAGGGAAGTTTTAAAAACAAAATTTTGATGAATATCTTCCCTCCTCCAATAAGAAAAGATAAAAAACCTAAAGACACTATAGTCTGCAGAAAAAGCAGACTTTAAAGTTTCCAATAGGAAAGACAGAAGGAAGAGCATGTAGGCAAGGGGAAAAAAACAAAAGCCTTATTTACACCAACAAAGTACACCAGGGTTAAACTACATGAAAAGTTAATTTGCAGAATGTAGATTAATATAAGAAGTTTTCAAAAACCTGCAGTTGGCTGTCTTGCAAGGTAGTGAACACCATATCCCTGGATATATTATAGAAGTAATGGATTTTGTAGAGAAATGACATGCATCTTTGTAGCAGACTGTCCTAGATGATTTTATGATACTTCAAGATATCATGATTCTAAAAAAGTGTCACTTCATTTTTAATTGTAGGCAATTTTTAAGACTTTTACTCTGAAATAGAAAAAAGATAGATCTTTGGGTGAGACTTGGACAATGACATTCAGATATTATTGAACACTCCTGAAGTCAAAAGGAATTTCTGACTTAGAATAAGGACAGTAAGATTAGTCCTTTGGGTTAACTATGTACTAGAAACTTCATTTTACTTGAAATACTATCAGACATTTAATCCAGTACAATAAATATGCTCCAAGTCATTTACTGTTCAAGTTGGTTTTTTTGACAGAGAGAAATTTGAGAATAGTAGCAGAGTGTTCTGTATAAAGTTCCAATGTTTCATACACATAGAGAACAAACATTTCTGATTATGAATACACAGATGGATGATTAATTCTGCTTTCAAGAGAAACAGATGCTAATCCCTAGGCATTCTTTCAAGTGTTTTCTAAATGATTTATATAAAACCAATCAACAAAGGGTAGGGCGCTCTGAGGGAATTTTAAAAAGCAAATAAGATGACAATTATTATTAACTTGTTCAGAGATAATGAACCAATGAGTCTTAAAAATGTTAATATTATGGTTGGTGGTAAGAATACATGATCTCTCAAGGCCAGAGACCTCCATTATTCTTAGAAAGGAGTCAGTCTCCTTGCTGAAAATGCTTTTGACCATGGCAGGAAAGTGTTGTCAATTTTGATGGTCCTGAAAATAATGACTATCTAAGCCTTTGGACTCTTAGGAAACAAGTACTTGGATCAGTAATGACAACAAGCCACTTTTTTATTGACTGCCTTCTATATGTCAGAAACTATACTAGACATTATAGTTGTATTATTTTATTTACTCTGGTGTCAGTGAAGGGAAGAAGAGGGAGTTGCCTTTCATTTTCACTTCTCTATGGGAAAAGGAAGGAGTAGTTTATAATCTGCTCTCATTCTGAACTGAATGGAAAGCTCTATGAAGGAAAACGGAGCTACATGCATACATTTAGATGCCAGACACAGAGAAAGATTTTGGAATGATGATGATTGGGGCATGTGTAGAAGTGAAACATACCAAAGAGATTTACCACTCTGCTTGTTATTTCCCTCCCCTTGGTTTAGCTGTCTTATTCCCATTAGGATTAAAATAAATATATTAGGGATAAGAAAGAAAGAAATAAAAAATATTAAATTTGGGCAACAATAGATATCCATATTTTAAAGAGAATTAACAAGTAATACTATCTTTAAAATTACTTTGAGTGGAAAGTTAAGTATAGAATCATCATATGACACAATTTCTAGGGATATATCCAAAAGAAATGAAAGCAAGGACTTGACCAGATATTTGCACACTGATATTCATAGCTGCAATATTGACAATTGCCAAAAGATGGAAGAATCTAAGTGTCCATCAACAGATGAACAAAATGTGATATATGCATACAATGAAATATTATTCAGCTGTGAAAAGGAATGAAGTTCTGATACATGCAACAACAGGGATAAACCCTGAAGACATCATGTTGAATGAAATAAGCCAGACACAAAAAGACAAATATTGTATGATCTCACTGATCTGAAATAATTAGAATGAGCAAATTGACAGAATCAGAAACTAGAATACTGGTTACCAGGGGCTGGGGTAAGGGTAGGACTTGGGGATTGAATGCTTAATTGGTATAGAATTTCTGTTTGTGGTGATGGAAAGGCTTTGGTAATGGATGGTAGTGAAGGGAGCACAACATTGTGAATGTGACTGACACCACTGTATTACATATTTGTTGTGGATAAAAGGGGAAGTTTTAAGTTGTATTTGTGTCACTAGATTAAAAATGAGAAAAAACCATAGGACTGTACAGCACAAACAGTGGACCCTAATATTGAACTATGAACTACAGTGAAGAGGGTAATTATAACAATATTTCATCAATTGTAACAAAGGTACTACACTAATGCAAAGTGTTAATAGGAGGAAAAATTGTGTGTGTGTGTGGGTATATATGGGAATTCTGTATTTTCTGCATGATTTTTTTAACCTATAACTTCTCTAATAAAATAATTACCTTGAGTGAAGTTATAAATATTTGTAATATTAATTTCATTGATTTCTCAACAATAGAATCTAAATTTAAAATGACACTAAACTTCAAAGCAGTTGGTCTTTTTCTTTAAGGTACTATCTTGAAAATTTTCTAGGGAAACAGTTTTTGCTTTCCCTACTGCTATGTACCCTGTATGTACATAACACTATGTTATATAGTTATTAAATGTATGAGAAATTAGTAATATAAATTAATTTACTTTCTATTGTACAAGTAAAATAAATATGATGTCCTGTAATTATTTTTGCATTATTAGGCAATATAATACTGTACTTTTTGTTAAGTCAGCAAACCAATGAGTTGTAAAGTAATACTCCAAGCAACTAAAACCACTTCTGTTTAACTAGGAATTTACATTTTATTTGGTTAACTAAATATACCACTCCTTGGAAAGAACTGGCCATTTAAAAATATGTGTGCTAGTAATTATTAGGTGATTATATGTAAGACTACATATATACATAAATGACGTAGCATTCATAACATTTTCCTACAGTACCAATCATAAGTAATGTGGCCAACTCCTTGAAATAAGGTTTATTAATGAGCTATATAAAAAGTTAGGAGTTTAGTTTTGAGTTCCTAAAAATATTAAAACTCATGGGACTGGTAGCTGGGTTGAGACAAGTCTTAGGGTAGTGTAGAAAGGTCTGCTTGACTTTAGGTACTTTCCCAAGAGTACACAAAACTAACCTCTTGTTCAGCCTTAAAGAATATAGGCATTTCAACACTGTTTTACCTCCCAGAAACTATTCCCACATTCCCTATTAAAACAATAGGTGGTTTATCAATTTTGCAAAATGGTGCAAATGCCACTACAATATTGGACAGAATTATGGAATATGAAATCTCCTTTACTCAGGTCTCAATACACACTCACAGGACTAACAGTGACTGAAAGAAGATAGTTTATCTATACTTTGGCTCTTTCACATGTCTAGGTTCACACCACTGTGAAAAAATAAGTGCCTATCCTTTTATTTAAAAAATATGTACTTTACATGGTTATAGCCAGTCTACTTTACCTGATCTTCCAATAACCCTGTGAGTTTGCCAGACTCTTTCCTGACTGCAGGTTTCTTCATTTTGTTTTTTTTCCATGTGCAGGCTTGTATTAGTCAGCCAAAAGGGGTGCTTCACAATATATCAATAATTGGTTGGTTTTTATAAAGGGTATTTATTTGGGGTAGAAGCTTACAGTTACCTGGCCACAAAGCATAAGTTTCTTCCCTCACCAAAGCATAAGTTCCCTCCCTCCCTTGCCACGTGTTGGAGCAAGACAGCTGCCGACATCTGCCAGGTCTCAGGCCTTTGGGTTCCTCCCCTGCTGGGGCTGCGTTTCTCTCCGGTTTCCTCCACAAGTTCAGCTGTAGACCATGAGGCTCTCTATGCTTTGCTTCTCTCCACAAGGCCAGCTTCTCTCCACAAGGCCAGCTACAGACTATCAGGTGAATGGCTCACATGTCTTCTCCTGGAGCGCTCCTCTCCAACATCAGAACTGCTTCTCAAAAATCTGCTTCTCGAGGCCGGCTGAATAGCCCAGTTGGTAGGGCACCGGTTTACCACATGAGAGGCTCCAGGTTCAGTCCCCGGGCCTCCTCGAACAGGCAGACTGCCTCGAGAAGGCAAGCCAACGCAGACAGAGCATGCTGCCGTGGGCAAAGGCAAGCCCCCGTGGGTGGGCCAAAAGGCAAGCCCCTGTGGGCAAAGGGAAGCCCCCGCAAGCAAGGGCGAGCCCCCACGAGCAGGCGGGCTGCCTTGCCGGTGAGCTGACTCGGCAGGTCACCCCAGCAGGGGGAGACAAGCAGACACAGAGGAACGCAGAGAAAAAAAATGAACACAGCAACAACAAGCAAAAAGCGGGGAATGTATAATAATAATAAAAAAATCTGCTTCTCAAATTTGCTGCCTTGCTTTTTACACTTGCGACCACACCCACCGAGGGGTGGGGCTCAACGCCCTACTAATGTGGCCCAGTTAATGCCCTAATCATAAACCAATCATGCCCAGATGAACAGATCAGTTTACAAGCATGATTCAATTTATATTTTTGGAATTCATAATTAGATAAAACTGTCAAACCATTACAAGACTCTTCCTCAGTTCTTTGTATATCTGACTCAGTCTTACTTTCAGTCCTCAGCACAAGTATAACCTCCTCAGTGAGGCCTCTCCAGCCTACTCCATATATACCCTGTCTCTCCATTATGCTCTATCTCACAGCCCTATTTGTTTCTTTCATAGCACTTACCACAATTTGGAATGACCTTCTTTTATTCCTCCTTCCTACTTTCCTCCCTTCCTTCTTCTGCCCCCTCCTTTTCTTCCTTCTTCCATCTTTCTTTCTTGTCTAATACCCAGTTATTAGATTGCTCCTTATGAAATTGTGATTATTTTTTGTAAAAATGGTCAAATGCCAGCAAATTCTTGTGATTTGATGTAACAGAATATATGTTCCATGAGGACAGTTCCTAGTCTATCTTGTTCACTGCTATATTCCTTAAGTACTAGATCATATTAGCACTAAACAATTTGTTGAATGAATGAATGTTAGCTTACTCATGAATACTTCTTGTTATGGAAAGATAATAATCACTCAATAAATGCATGTACTGTGCTATGGACTTTATTTCTCATTTGATCTTTATAAAAACTACATGAGTTAGGTATTGTTGTACTCATTTTTTTAGATAATGAGTAAGACTTTAAGTGGTTAACACATCTTAATTTTAAACTCAAGTCTCCAGTCTTATAGCTACTATGAAAAGAACATATATTTCTCAGGTATTTATTGATCTTCTCCTATGGGCCTGGCACTGTGCTAGGTGCTAGAGATACAAAAGTAAATAAAACACAGTCCCTGTTCTATAGGAGTTTACAGTCTTTTGGGGGAGAAAGATATGAAGAGATGTAATTACACCCATAGGACCCATGCTCTGATGGAGGCAGTGCACTAGGTGTTAGAGAAGGCATGCTTAACCCTAACTGAGAAGTCCAAGGATGAACGCGGGAAGGAAGTGACACTTCAACTAAGTCCTGAAAGATCAAGAAGTTGTTCGTCATAAAGTCAGAAAGACAGAAGAGCTTTCCAAGCAGAGGTAATAAAGTATATGCACAAAGACATGAAAGTGTGGGAAATTTGGTGAGATGTTAAGTGACTAAACATATTGAAGTTGGAGAACATAGTGGTTAGGAACATGGGCTATGGAACCAGATTGCCTGGTTTTGAATTTTGGCTCTTTTACTTATTGCTTGCGTAACTTTGGGCAAGTTACTTAGTCTCTCAGAGTCTCAGCTTCTTTTGTAAACTGAGAATAACAGCTCTACCTACTTCATGGGGTTTTTGTGAGGATTAAATGACAACACATATTCAGTACTTAGAATAGGCTGGCACATAGTAAGCATTCTATATTTGTTAGTTTTTACTGTGATTCGACTGCACAACACATGTGAGGAGAAACGTAGCATATTAGACTGTAAATGTATACAGAGGCTAGATTATGAAGAAATACTTCCACAAAGAGTTTGAACTGACTGAGAGTCAAGAAAGTTTCAACTAGGAAAGTTACATCCTTTAGCAAATCTTTCCTTTTGTTGCTAATAAGTAGTCAAATAGACTGAGTTTTGTCTCCTCTGGAAGAGTTCCTAATCAGCAGAAAATGGGCCAAAACAAGCAGCACGAGGGTGAAGAGGGAGAAGGTAGCAACCAGGATAAATCATAACTGGATAACAAGCCTCTTGGCAGGATTTGCTGAATGTAGATCTGGTTGATGCAAGTATTTTTCTTTCTCCAAAATACTGTGAAGGAAGATAATGTATTTTCTTAGAAACAGAAGTTTCTTTAGTGTGACTAGCTCATAGACTAGCGAACACACAGCCCAGATGGGTGGCAGGGCTCCTGTTATTCCTAATAGAGGCTTCCACGGTGGCCTTTCTGCTTGGATTATGAATGGCCTGATGAAGTGTGTTTTTCCCTCTTATCCTGGACACAATCCACAAATGGAAAACTCAAAATTTTCAATGTTCTTTTAGGACAAGCATCTCATTTCAGACTATACTTAAGACCGTGTTCACCAGACAAACTGCAAAGTCAAGATTTAAAAACCTTGATTTGTCCTAAGTCAAGTTGTTTTGTTTCTTTCCCTTCCTTCCAACTACCAGTTTTATAGGTTGCAGCAATAAAAATAAGACTGGTAAGTCTTCGTTTTGATGACAAATGGATTTATGATCTCTGAAGGGAAAAGTTGTTTTCCTTTTTTCATAAATGATGGAGGTACTATGCTTGTACAGAAGTCCAACTCAATGAAAACAGAATGGTAGACTCATTTACTACAGATGTGCTAAGTTGACTGGACTTAAAGCACTCATTTATACAGAAGGAAATTCACACCCGGCAACTGTGGGCCTCCCAATACTGTCCTTCAGTTATAGTCACATGACCTTGAAAAAAAAAACATTGAAATTACAGCTTGACTCTGCCAGGAATTCTTCAACTCCTTGGCCACATCAAAACAAGAGAGGACATTGTTTAGGAAAATCAGGCAATTGCATAATGCTAGAAATCCCGGAAAAAATATTTTTCTCATGGAAAAATCCAGCAAAATCTTTAAAGGTAAGCCAAGAAACACCATGGTGCTATGATTTAAAAAAAAAGACCAACGGAAAGATGTCCTTTTCCCTGGTTGAAAATATTCCAGGGAACCTGTTAGTATTTAGAAACTGTATTACTTTCTCTAAAGTAGTTTTTCTATTATCATAGTAGTTTCAGAAATAATTCTCTTAGAATTCACAGTTTGTAATGACCAGTTGAGTCTTTTCTACCTAATTTCAGAAATTTCAGTTGAAAAACAGACTAATTCCCTATAAAGCATTAATCGTTCTAGCTTCATATCAAACATATCAAGAAAAGAGAGATTTTTAGAAAATATTTCCATATTCATAAATACCAGCAACATATGCAGACCTTGGGATTATAAAGCAGATTCCTCAGGGGAACACTGTTTCTATTTTGATAGATATGAAACACTTCAACACTTATGACAGCTTGATATCCTAAGCATGGGTATAAAACCCTTCTAACTTATTTTTTGAAAATGCTAAAAAAGTAACAGCTGAGGATTTATAATCAGATATCCAACTGTTTACTAATGACAATACCAGATACTGTTTGACTTCATGGTCCTGGGAGGCAAATTGCAGCAGGATACAGCATTATTATAATTCATTTAAGTTTCTTTTTTCATAAAATTCAATGAGCTTTGCATATTAGTCATATATAAAGGGCATGCTGTTTAGAATTTTTAAAAATGGTCCCCCAATTAGAAATACAGTAATTTAGGAAGTGGAGCCAGAATATGTTTTGTTGTTTGACCAATTCACACTCACATTCTCCTTTCCCTGACTATGTCTTCAACCTCTCCATCTCTATTAGGTCATTTCTGATGAGCATTTAAATATGGTCCAGTTTCTCTGGACCATATTTAAATATCTTTCTACCTTGATCTCACTTTCCTCTCAGGTTCTTGCCTTCATAGCCAAACTTATGAATCAAGTTTTGTGGATCTCTTTATTTTATCACCATCTACTCTCTCCTCAAGCCCACCAATCCTGTTTCTCTTCCCACTAATCAAATTAAATGGTTCTTGCTAACTTTACCAATGACTTCTATGTACCAGAATACAATGACCTTAATTTTCACATCGTTAGATTTCTGTATTAGTCAGGGTCCTTATTTGCAAACACCAGAAACTAACTCTGGATGATTTAAGTAGAAAACTTATTAAAAAGACATTTGGTAGCTCAAATAATCACAAACATGGAGAATCAAGTTTGGAAAACTGGTAGAATTAAAGGGAGGTTAGGCAACTAGAATTTGGATACTGTAGCTTGCACTACCACTGCTGTCGGACAATGCAACACTTTGATGACATTACTGTCACCCCATAAACAAGGTGCTATTAATGTTACTGCCATTGCCACTAGAACAGAATCGCCACTGTCTATGCTTCTTTGTGTCACCAACCCCCAATTTGAAGACCCAAGTAGGTATATCTGATTGGTCATGCCTAGGGTCATGGGTCTACATCTTTGTTTCAAGGAGGGACTTTGAGGTAAGAGCCTGAAATTTTTGACTCCTATAGTGCAAGAGAGCCTCCCATCAAGAATCATATAGAGTGTAATTTCTAAACATCAAAATGGAGGTAAGAACATAAGCAAATAAACAAAAATAAATGAAAAAAAAAAACCGAAATGGAGGTAAGATGTTGAGTAGCTAAAAAAACAGACAAAAAAAATACTAAAAAAAAGACAAATGTCCAGCAAAGTCTCAGAAGTCTCAGGATTATTATATATAGTTGATGACTTCCTTAATTTTTGAAATACTCTTTCCTAACTTTCCATGAAATTACTCTTTTTCAGTCTGCTTTTTACTCTGTTCTTTCTTCTTAACCTGACTTCTAAGTGATAGAATTCCTCACAGATTGGTTCTGGGCCTTCTTCCCATTGTTTACTTACTATAGATGCCTATTTTTCTTCATTTGCTCCCCAGAGCTATTGACTGCCCTTCTCTTTCTTGCTATTTGCTCTGAGAATCTGACCTGCATGGACTGCATCATCTTGGTTCTCTTGTTTTCTGTCTTCCAAAAAATTTGAATATTATTCAAATTTTGTGACTATACCAAAGCCAGATGAAGATACCACAAGTAAAGAAAATTACAGACCAATATCCCTTATGAATATAGGTGTAAACAACCTCAATAGAATATTAGCACATTAAAAGAATTATATACCGTGACCAAGTGGGATTTATCCCATGTATGTAAGGGTGGTTCAATAAAATAAAATGCATATTAATGTAATATAATATATTGGCAGAACAAGGGAAAAACACACAGTCATCTCAATTGATGTAGAGAAAGAATTTGACAAAATCCACCACCCCTTCTTGATTTAAAAAAAAAAAAAAAGCTTAGAAAACAAGGACTAGGAGGAAACTTCCTCAACATGTAAGGGGCATATATGAAAAATCCACCACTAACATCCTACTCAATAATGAAAGACTGAAAGCTTTCCCTCTAAGATTAGTAACAAGACAAGGAGGCCCACTGTCACCATTGTTATTCAATATTGTACTGGAAGTTCTAGCCAGAGAAATTAGGCATGAAAAGGAAACAAAAGGCATCCAAATTGGAAAGGAAGAAGTGAAATTTTCCCTATTTGCACACGGCATGATCTTATATATAGAAAATCCTGAAGAATTTACCATAAAGCTCTTAGTGCTGATAAAAGAATTCAGCAAACTGGAAGAGTATCAGATCAATGTGCAAAAATCAGTAGTGTTTCTATACATTAGTAATGAACAATGTGAAGAGGAAATCAAGAAAAAAACATTCGATTTCCAATAGCAACTAAAAGAATAAAATATGTAGGAATAAATTTAATCAAGGATGTATAGGACTTATACATGAAAAACTAAAAAAACATTGCTAAAAGAATTCAAAGAAGACCTAAATAAATGGAAGGACGTTTATGTTCATGAATTAGAAGAGAAAATATTATTAAGATGTCAATTCTACCTAAAGTGATTCATAGATTCAACTCAATACCAATCAAAATTCTAACAGCCTTCTTTTCAGAAATGGGAGACCTAATCATCAATTTTATATGTAAGGGTAAAGTGCCCCAAATAGCATTACCATCTTGAAAAAGCACAGCAAGGATGGAGAACTCACACTTCCTGATTTCAAAACTGATTACAAGACTACAGTAATCAAAACAGCATGGTCCTGACACAAGGACAGCCATTTAAGACCCAATGGAGGCAAATCGAGAGTTCAGAAATAATCCCTCACATTTATAGTCAGTTAATTTTTCCCCCATTTTTAATATGTATTTTTTAATGAGAAATTGTGAGCTTACAAAAACAATCATGTATAACATGCAGAATTACTACACATCACTCCTCCATCAACACCTTGCATTGTTGTGGAACATTTGTTACAGATTATGAAAGAACATCATCAAAATATTACTACTAACTATGGTTCATAGTTCTCATTTTGGCATGTTTTTTCCATATACCTCCTTATTATTAACTCTATGTATTAGTATTGTACATTTATTATAGTTCATGAGAGAACACTCTCAAATTTGTACTGTTAACCACAATCTGTCTTCCACCATATGGCTCACTGTGTTATGCAGTCCCATGCCTTGTACATTCTATCCAAAGTGTGCACTCAGTGGCTCTCACTTTCATCACAGAATAGTGCAGTGATCGCCCCAGTAAATCTCTGAAGGTTTTCCTTTTCCAAAAGAAAAAATCCCATATTCCCTAAGAGATTATAAAGGGATACTATGAACAAATGTATGCCAACAAACTAGACAACATTGACGAAATGGACAAAATGTCTGGAAACATATAAACAAACCACACTGACCCTAGAGAAAATAGAAGACATCAACAAACCAATAACAAGAAATTGAAACAGTCATCAAAAACCTCCCCCAAATGAAAAGTCCAGGACCAGACAGCTTCACAGAAGAATTCTAATAACAATCTTGCTCAAACTCTTCCAAAAAATTGAACAGGAAGTAATGTTACCAAACTCATTCTATGGAGCTAACATCACCCCAATACCAAAGCCAAATAAAGATATTATGAAAAACAAAATTATAGACCAATTTCTTTAATGAATATGGATGCAAAATAATTGCTAATGGAATAAAAAAACATAAAAAAATATATATCATGAACAAGTGAGCTTTATAACAGGTTTGCAAGAGTGGTTCAACATAAAAAAAAATCTATCAGTGTAATACACCATGTTAATAAATTGAAGAAGAAAAATCACATGATCATTTCAATTGATGCAGAAAAGGCATTTGACAAAATACAACATCCTTTCTTGATAAAAACACTCCAATAGATAGGACTCAAAGGAAACTTTCTCTACATGATAAAGGGCATATTTGAAAAACCCACAGCAAACATTGTACTTAGTGGTGAAAGACTTTCCCACTGAGATCAGGAACAAGATAAGGATGCCCACTCTCCCCACTGTTATGCAATATTGTGTTAGAAGTTCTAGCTAGAACAATTAGACAAGAAAAAGAAATAAAAGACACTGAAATAGGAAAGGAAGAAGTAAAACTTTTGTTATTCATTGATGATATGATCCTATACTTAGAAAATCCTGAAAAAGCCACAAAAAACCTATTAGAACTTATAAATGATTTCAGGAAAGTGGTGGGATACAAGATTAATA
>PVKH010015372.1:0-16117 GCA_004027955.1 Chaetophractus vellerosus | reverse complement strand
AACCCAAGACCTCGTACATGGGAAGCAGGTGCTCAACCACTGAGTTACATCCACTCCCCAATGAGAGTTGGTTTTTTCGTGTTTTTTTTTTTTTTTTAGGAAGTACTGAGGATCAAACCTGGGACCTCATACATGAGAAGCAGGCGTTCAACCACCTGAGCTACATCTGCCTACCAACTGATTTTTTTTTGACAAGAGTGCCAAGAAAACTCAATGGGAAAAGAATAGTCTCTTCAACAAATGGTGCTGGGAAAACTGGATATCCATATGCAAAAGAATGAAGGTGGACCCCTACCTCACAGCATATACAAAAATTAACTCAAAATGGATCACAGACCTAAGTTTAAGAGCTAAAACTATAAAAATGATAAAACTCTTAGAAAAAGACAAAGGGAAAGAGCTTCAGGACCTTGTATTGGACAATGGATTCTTAGACTTTACATCAAAACATGAGCAACAAAAGGAAAACATAAATTAAACTTCATCAAAATTAAAAACCTTTGTGCAAAGGACATTATGAAGAAAGTGAAGAGAACCTACAGAATGGGTGAAAAGAACTGATAACCATATGTCTGATAAGTGTTTAATATCCAGAACATACAAAGAATTCCTACAACTTAACAAAAGAAAAACAACCCAACATAAACATGGGCAAAGGACTTGAATAGACATTTCTCCAAAAAAGATATACAATTGGCCAATAAGCACATGAAAAGATGCTCAACATCATTAGCCATTACAGGAATGCAAATCAAACCACAATTAGAGAACATCTCATGCTCACTAGAATGACTATTATTTTAAAAATGGAAAACAAGGGCCCATGAGAACGTGGACAAATAGGAATCCTTATACTTGGTAGGAATATAAATGGTGCAGTGACTTTGGAAAACAGTTTGGTGTTTCTTCAAAAAGTTAAACATAGAATTACCATATGACCTGGCAATCCTACTTCTAGATATATACCCAAAAGAACTGAAAACAGGGAGTCAAACTGATACTTGTACACAAATGTTCACAGCAGTATTATTCACAATAGCTGGCACATGGAATCAGTCTAAGGGTACACTAACAGATGAATGAATAAACAAACTATAGTATATACATACAATGGGATATTATTCAGCCATAAAAAAGGAATGAAGGTCTGATACATGCTACAGCATGGAAGAACCTTGAAAATACTATGCTAAGTGAAATAAACCAGATGCAAAAGGACAAATACTGTATGATCTCACTTACATGAAATTCCTAGAATGAGCAAAGTCAGAGACAGACAGTTTATTACAGGGTTACCAACAATGCTGCCTCCAATATTGATAGAAAATGGGCACCTGTACATAGCCAATTTAAGAAAAGCCAGAAAGTAGAATTACCAAGCAAAAAAGATTTTATATGATAGTTGTAAAAGTCACCCCCTAATAACATTTAAATAATGCTCTTAAAAATAAGAGCATTATTTAAATACAGAAAGACTCCAAGCTTTAAACTTCTTGTTTCAAACTTCTTTTCTAGAGTGATCAAATCTCAATAGAAACAGACCAAAAAGATTTTTCAGTCAATTGGTTAACTCAGTTACATTTAAGTAGGAGATACAGTTAAGTGGGAGATACCTTTAATAATACAGTTAAGTGAGAGATATACTTAAGAATCTCCCACTTAGATGTTAGCTTTGCTAGTCTTATAGTATTAGTAGCTCTTTGTCAGGCCTGACTCAAGATGAATCAGGTAAGAAAGCAAAATATTAGTATGTATGAAACCAGTAAGAAAATTACAGTGGAGACCAATACATTTCACTATCCCAAATAACTTGATATGTATTTAGATACTGTGACTAACAATAGAATTACCAAGTGCCAGGCCCTTCAGATTACTTTTGAAAGCTTTGGGTTTTAGAATTTAATTTTTTTAAAAGTTCAGATTAAGATACTTTTCTAGAAAGTGAAAAATACTATTTGCATCACATTTTGTCAATATGTGAATAAGTAACAAAAATAAAATTAAAAGCTAGCTATTCTTGAAGGCCAAATATAATTTTCCTACAAAATACATCCAAAGAAATATGTCTTTTCTCCTTAGCCACATATTTTCCTTTGGTTGGTATTCAAGAATTATCCTATGTTATAAAAAACTGGCACACACAACTATAACCACTAATTAATCTTAAGAAAGGCAAAAATGGAAAAGCAAAATCTTGAACCTCATATGCTTGAGTCAACAATTTGAAATAAATTTTTATTAAATAATAAACAAAAACATAAAAGGACAACTGGAAGAAAAAGTACATATTCTGATATAAACCCTTTAGAATAAAACATCACTTTGGAAATAAACATTTACTAGCAGTCAATGATGCAGAACTAAAAGATTATCCTACACAAAAGCCAAGACTATAAATTGAACCTATTCTATTGGACTCAGCAATTTCATTCTGAAGACTATTTTGTTGGAACAATTTTTAGTATTTCTTTCTTACTGTATAACTCAGCATGGAAGCAAATTTCAGAAGGTGTTTCCTAATTATATTAAAAATGCAATGCTGAACTATTCTGATATTCTATTCCAAAAAAATAAAAAAGTAAACGGGACCACATATTGAGTGTCAAAAGTAACACTTCAATAATATACTTTTACATGGGATTCAGCCTATTGTAAAGTTTTAAAAATCTTTTCCTCATTTCCATATCGCCATTATTTACTAATAAACATCATGGCTTTGGGGGGGGGGGATCCCTGACATTGCAGCATATATAATGTATCAGTTTAGAATGCTTTGGGTTGTAGGTAACAGAAAACCCAGTCTCTAGCAGGATAAACAAACGGGTTCATTTCTCACAGAAGACAAGAAGTCTTGAGGTGAGTGAATATTAAGGTTGATTTACTAATCAATGATACCATCAATATTTTCAATATTTTTCTTCTACCATCCTGAGTATTAACTTTTTGTATGCATATTTGCTTATTCGTTCCAAGACGGTCACTGCAGCTCCAGGTATCATATCGAAGGTCAAGGGAAAAAGAAGGAGTTATGTGTGACCTCAGCCTCTCTCACCCTTTTATCAGAAAAAAGGGAAGTGTTCCATGAAGCTCCCCAGTAAGTTCTTGGGCTAGAATTGTATTATGTGGTCATTGTAGCAGTAAGGAGGATGGAAATTCAAATATTTAGCTTTTCATTATAGTAGGGGTAAGGAATATTGGATTGGCCAACCAACAGTGCCTGCCAGTGTGTAACCCAATATGCACACACACTCACACACACACATGCACACACATTTCTTCCTATACCAACAGAATATACTCATCCTCTTTTCAAGGAAGAAAATCTTAATATCTCATCCAGTTACTGCATACAGCTTGAAAAAAGATCTCTGGGTAATTTTCCATCTGCTCTACAAAGCCTGAACATGTGAACTCCTGTCTGGCCATCTATATAGTAAAAAGACAAGCTGTTTCTAACACCAACCCTTATATCTAATGGTGAAATCAAAAGAACAGAGTAAAAGGGGATAATGGGAAGCACACAGTGGTCAAGAGTTCACAATACACATTTTCCTGGACAGAAATCACAAAGATTCCCTGGCAGGCAATGAACTAAATTCCTTGGTTAGTCAATCTGGCAGCTCCTCAGTTAAGTCTCAGGAGGATCTGCTTCATGCGTTGTCCTCCATGGCCATATCTAACTTGGGTTTCAAAGGGAATGCCTTCGCAGGGGCTACACAGCTTTGTACCTGACTTCATACTGGTTTGACTGAAGGAGGAGTGGATGAGGACTGTCTGGAGGGTGTGGCAGTTTGATATAGTTATGAATTCCAAAAATAGATATTGATTATGTTTGTAAACTGATCTGTTCCTCTGGGCATGATTAAATTATGATTAGGGCTTTGATTGGGCCACGTCAGGAGGATGTCCCCTTTGTGGCGGAGACTCAGAGCTAAAACTACATGGCAGAGCAGAGGGGTTGGTTGGAGTTTTGATGTTGGAGTTCTGATGTGGAGTTTTAATGCTGGAGCCTAGGGAAGTAAGCACACAGAGGAGCTTGATCTTGAGGAAGGAGAGAAGGCCCGGGAAAAGAGCTAAGCCATTCGCCTGACAGTTCACAGCTGGCCTTGTGGAGAGAGGCAAAGCCTAGAAAGCCTCACAGTCTACAGCTGACCTTGTGGAGGAACCAGAGGAGCTGAGCCTGGAGAAAAACAGAGGCCCGGGAAGAGAGGAACCCAAGAAGCCTGAACCCTGGCAAACGTCGGCAGCTGTTTTGCTCCAACACACGGCAACAGACTTTGGTGGAGGGAAGAAACTTAGGCTTTAGGGCCTGGTAACTGTAAGCTTCTACCGGGAATAAATACCCTCTATAAATGCTGTAATGGTTTGAGTTTGATTTAATTATGAATTCCAAAAATATAGATTAGATTATGTTTGTAAACTAATCTGTTCATCTGGGCATGATTAAGTTATGACTAGGGCGTTAACTGCCACGTCAGTGAGACGTTGAGCCCCACCCCTCGGTGGGCGTGGTCTCAAGTATAAAAGGCTAGACAGGCAGCAGATTGAAAAGCAGATTGAGAAAAGCAGATTGAGAGAAGCAGAGATTTGGAGAAGCAGATTTGAGAAGCAGTTCTGATGTTGGAGTGAGCTGTTCGCCAGACAGTCTACAGCTGGCCTTGTGGAGAGACGCAATGCATAGAGAGCCTCATGGTCTACAGCTGAACTCGTGAAGGAAACAGAAGCTAAGCCCGGAGAGAAACGCAGCCCCGGGAACAGAGGAACCCGGAAGCCTGAACCTGGAGACGTCGGCAGCCATCTTCCTCCAACACGTGGACTTTGGTATGGGAAGAAATTTATGCTTTGTGGCCTGGTAACTGTAAGCTTCTACCCCAAATAAACACCCTTTATAAAGACTGACCAATCTTTGGTGTATTTCAAAAGGCACATCTGTGGCTGACCAAAACAAATGCCAACAGATTTCTGATAATTTGCATCAGCACCCCTTTTGCTGACGGATACACAGGACAAAAACAATTACAACTAATTGCCAGCTTTGTAATATCATTCCCTCCAAAACATACCAAGCTTCTAGTCTATTTGCTTCAGATCAATTCCATGTGTAACCACAACCAAAAAAATATTTCTACAAATAATCTTTAAACCTGGAGATTCTCCTCTCTTAGCTGTTGACCTCCAAGCTCTTATGATAGCTTTGATGCAATTCTAACAATTAGGTGGGGAGGTACTATCTTTAATCCCTGCAAAATTCCAGATTATGGGGATCTGTTGATTCATACAAAGACAAAGCTCTGTTTTCCCTTATGTTTTCATGATGAGGAGCACTAATTTGAATTCACCCCACTCCTGTAGAATCACACTGAAAGCCACAAGAAGTAACCAACACATGGCAGTATTCCACATTTTCCTTATCATTTCTCCTAGCACTACAGCCTCAGTTTTCGCATAGTCAGCCTTCCATGGAACAGCAGGCAACCATTTAATCAAATGTTTTGCTATCATATAAGGTTTACAACTTTCCTTTTATTTTTCCTCACTTGACAGTAAGTCTGGAAGTAACCAAGTTTGGAAGAGCTGCCAACAATATTGCTGGCTTTTTCAATCCTTCTCTGCCATGGTCCTCAGCTTGTTTTTTTTTTAAATCTCATGCATACCATCTCATGTTTGCAAGATGGCTGCTACAGCTCCTGGCTTCATGTTTGCATTCAAGGCACAAAGAAAGGGGAAAGAGGGGAGTACAAGCAATCTATATTCTCTTTATAAGAAGAGCAAAAGACTTCCCGGAAATCAGCAGACTTTCCTTTATAATCACTGGTAAAGGGGAATGGAATTTTCATGACTGGCTTCAAAGAGTCATGGGCTTTTTGCTTGAAGCTGGGCACATTGCTGCCCCCAACAAAATGAGGTAAACTATGGGGGAATGGATATAAGGGAGGCCACACAGATATTTAGAGTTTTCAGAGAAGGCTTGAAAAAGACCAATCTATTTGGTGAAATTTCAGGCAACAGAAAATGAAGTGAAAAAAAAAAAAAAAGTGTCCCAGGCAGTATTATAGGAAATACACTTTGGGTAAAGAGCACCCCACCTAGGCCAAGCCATCCTACTTTGGAATCTTTCCCTGCAATTAGTACCCTTTAGTTCTGCTTTTCACAGACTCTCCCCTTTCTTCAATTCTGAACCCACAGATTCTCTAAAATACCCATGTTTATGAACAACAGTTTCTATGGTAGCAGAGCCCCTGGTGGTGGGGCACAGGGGTGGAGACTATTTATAGGTGAAGGACTGAGAGTATATGCCAATAGTCAGCTCTTATTGATGAAATTCTTAAGGAACTTATGAAAGAGATAAATATTGTTTAAGAAAACAAAAACGAGAAATATTCAAGGTGCCTGTTGTTCACCAAGAAACCTCTTGATTCTAATTTGGTTTTCCATCTAGGCCCACCATCTGGAATAAAATACCCTGATTACCCTGGTACAACTTGTTTTTTAACAGTTTTATCTCATTGTAAATTAATAAATTTGCATCTGATTTTACACATTAGGCTCATGAGGTTTCTGGGACACTGACTAACCAGATCAGGTTTCTAAGACCATAGGGGTCAGACTAAGGGTCAGACCTTGGTAAATTCACTAATGTTATACCATCCAACATGATCTTTTGAATAACAGCAGCCTGGCTTCCCCCAGGCAATAGTCCTTGACATCATGAGTGTACTGGCATGAATCTCTTTCTTTAAAACGTTTATAGGAGCAATCAATCAATTTTCATTCCAGGTAGCTGCTCACAAAAGCCACTTTCTTTGACATAAATTGTGACTATAAATATACTCAAGTCACAACCATTCAAAATATAGTAGTTTCCAAGCAGTGTAAGGGTTTAGAGCCTGGGCTCTGGAGCCAGAACACTAGAGTCCAAACCCTAGTGCCAAGGTGGAACCTTCTATCCCATAAAAGATGTTTAACATTGGGCAAGTGGGCAAGTTTTTGTGCCAATTTTCCTCATCTATACATGGGGGCTGGAAAGAGGGGGGGGGACAGAATAATGATTGTACCTACTTCAAAGGGTTGTCAGAATATAAAATGAATTTATACATGCAAAGTATCTGGAAAATAAGAAGCACTCAACAAGTGTTAGCTATCATCATTACTCTTAAATGCAGAATATGGCTGCATTTTATGCAAACATGAAGTGATTTGATAACAAAGATTCACTTTACATGCAAAATATGAAATGATGCAAATTTCCCCAAATTAATAATTCATCAAGAATCACAGTTTCAAAGCTGGCTGGTGAGTGATTTATAAACTCTTTTAAGCTACTGCCACATGGCCATAGCAAACTTTACATTCTTTGCTGCCAGGAATAGTCTTGAATTATGCATGTCTCCTACAAAATGCTACAGCTCTGAACCGAGCTGTAAAGGAAAGCTTCCCAACCCCACTCTCCTTCGGTATTGCCCCTTGTATTCTGGCTCTCCTGCAGTCTTCCTATGCCTGGAGCATAGAAACTCAGTCTATAATCTATACCTAGATAGAATAAGTCTCTGAACACTGCCCCAGAAAGATGCCTCTTGAAATAATGGATTAGCTGGCACGTGTGGCCCTCTCAGGGCTAGAGTAATTACCTTTTCCGCAGTATACATAACTGGTCATACTTAATATTTCCTTGCTCAAAAGGAAATATCTTAACGGTTCCAACTTTCCTCTAACAGGTATCTACTTTTATCTTCTACCCAGATTCTTTCATTTCTATTTGCTCAACAAGTCTCTTCTACCTTTTGCCTCAGACCCGCACATCTTCACTCTCAAACCTTCTCATTGTACACTCAATTCCTAAACTTCCCAGTCATTCTTCTCCCCTCCACATACAACCCTTCTCCCATCCCTGCCACTACCAACTACATTTCTTTGAGGACAAACTCTTTTTATATTAAACTTATTTTTCACTTATCTGCAGTTCCATCTAAAAGTTCTCCCTTGGATCACAAAGTATTTCCTGATGCCAATATAACTATTTAGTTCTTCATTTCTCCTATGTTTTATGACTCAGTAGAAAGAAGCAAGACACCCCCTTTTCCTTGCTCCCAAATACCATTTTCCACTTCTCATTGTTTGACATCCCAACGTCATGTCACATTTCAGAGAGACATCTTCAAAATCATACTTCAACACATTGCTCTTTAAATTTATCCTCCCATCCTTCTCTCTAGTCTTGGTAGAGTACACAATTTAATTTCTGTTGATGTTAATAGATATTTATTTGGAGAGTATTACATGAACCAGAAAATTAAACATATTAATGATGGTCACATAGTCAATGACGGAATAAGTTGAATAAAATACATGACTACTTCTGTACTCAGAAAATAGTTTCATAATCTTCCACAATACCCTTAAAGTCAAGCTTTGTAATTTTATATATTCTATCATTAGAATTATATCATGTCAACTACTGCCTTAGACATAAATCACCACATGCTTTTTACTTTTTCTTAGGAGGTACTGGGGATTGAACCCAGGACCTTGTACATGGGAAACAGACGTAGCTCAACCACTGAGCTTACATCTGCTCCCCAATGAGAGTTGGTTTTTCCATTTGTTTGTTTTTAGGAGGTACTGGAATTGAATCCAGGACCTCATACATGGGAAGCAGGCATGCTACATCTGCTCCCGACCATATGCTCTTTAAAATAAACCATAGCACAAGGTTAGAAGCCCCTTAAGGAATTTTCTAGTGGTTTTCTAGTGGGTATACAAGTTATTCTTGGCAGATGATCAGGCTACTTAGAAGACCTTCTAAAAAAGAGGATTCTGCCACTTCCCAAGGTAAATCAGTCCTGTTTTAAACATTCTCAGTTTTGAATTCTTTCATTTCTCTAATCTTAATCTTTTCTGCTGTCCTTCCCCTGTGGAGATGGCAGGACAGGCACCATACTTAGTATACAGCAGCACCTCTTCTATTTCAAAAGTATTGTTCTCACACCTTAGTCTTCAGTTTTCTAAGCTAAATAACTTGAGCATTTCTCTAGACTCCTGTTCTCTAAAACTTTCTTAACCTTCTTTAATTCTACCCAAATTCTGTTTAAGTCACAAAAAATTCTACCCAAATTCTGTTTAAGTCACAAAAACTGAACTTAGGTTTAACCAGTTTAGAGCACTTTGTTGTTTCTAATATGTTTTTATAAATAGTTAACATATAAGTGAGCACAGCTCTATACATAAAGGCTTTTCAAACATTAGAATTGAGATCCAGGCTTCTATAAATTAAAATTACAGAACTTTCCACATTGCAGAGAACACTCTTACTACATCTTAACTTAAATTGTAGGACTACAGTTATCAAATTAGAGCTATACATACAGCCCCCAAACATTAAAAAAGAATGAACGAGGGGAGTGGATGTAGCTCAATGGTTGAGCACCTGCTTGGCACGCACAAGGCCCCAGGTTCAATCCCCGTACCTCCTTAAAAAAAAAAAAAAAAAAAAAAAGAATGAATACTTACTTACTTGATCTGTCCTTGGATGAAAGTTTTTTTCTTCTAGATTGCAGAATAGAAAGGGCACTGGCTCTCTCTTTTGTTTCAACTCTAATAGGAATTGTGGCCACCAAGAAGGGAAAAAATAAAAATGGAAAATATTTTATATAACAATTTTAGTAATGCAGGAAGAGAAAGAAAGTAGCATCTGTTTACAAATTTCACATGAGCTTTTGTTTTTATTCAGTAATACCTCAGAGGACTTCATAATAAGAGGAAGGAGTTTCAATTTGTTAACATGTCTAATTCTCCGCCTTCCCCCTCCTTTTATTTAAAGCCCAAGATAACTATTTATTGTTATTACTTTCAAATATAAGGTTAGAAGTTAGGTTAAGAGGGAAACAATTTTATCAAAAAACTATTTGTCAAGAGAAAAAGAAAAGCTCTTTCTCACCATACAAACAAGAACTTTTGGGGGAGGGCAAGGAATTATATATTTCTTTTATTATGAAAGCTACTTTTTATGCGACGTTTCCCCCCAGAAAAAAATATCATGTGCATTTCCATAAAGGAGTAATAGGATTGTCACTTTAATAAGGTGGTAGCCTTCATGAGAAAGAAGGAAAATAAAGTGGTAAATAATATGATATAGCTTCCACTTTAAAAGTTCATTCTCTCAGAGACCCTTAAATAGCACTAAGACAGCAGGAAATCAAGGCAGTGGCTCATAATACCTTAATTATATAGAAGTGGCATATATAGAATATTATAGATTTTTATATCAAGCCAATTACGGGAGTGCCACAATCAATTCCTCAAAAGTTTATGGTCTTTCTGTAGTCATACAAATAATGAACATGAAAGGTTTAAGAAGACTAATTTTGCAACTACAAAACATTAAAAAAATTATCTACCTTCAAATTAGATCATGCTGATTCTTTATTTCTCTGGTTCATTTTTAGTCTGATAAGTGAAAAGTCAAATTTTCTTTTTTACATAAAAGTAATCACAGAATCATAAAAATTTAGAACGAGAGAAATTCAGAGAACTTCTAGATGGAGTAAATTCAATCCTCTCTAAATCAGAGATGCTTAATTGCCTTCCTTAAAATTACGGAATGAGTTAAATGTGGAACTTTGGAATTCAAAATGCTTTTCTCACTATATAGTGATTCCTCAAACTTATTGAGGTATAACTTTGTATATATATGTGAGGCCACAAAGCCTCCGTGTTGAACTTGAAGTCTCTGAATCTGGCTGCCCAGATTTGAATCTTGCTTCCCCCATTTCCTACCTGTGTGATCCTGAGCAATTTACTTAACTCCTCTATGCCTCAGTTCCCTCATCTGTAAAACTGGATTGATAATAACTATAACTTCCTGATAGTTATTGTGAAAAAATTAATACATATAAAGTACATGGAACAGTGTCTGACACATCATAAGCATTCAATAAACATCAGCAATTATTGGGATATCAATAAGCACGCGGGCATATACTTGCTAGGTTCTAAAATAGCCTGGTTATATTAGAATAGGAAGATTGGATCATTTTTGTATTTTTCAAATATATATAATCCCTGATATTCCATTTTGGCTACAAATTATGCAGCCAAAGTAATGATACCTCAAAGGGCCTGCAAAATTCCAAGTATTAAACACATAATAAAACAACTAATTTGAATACCATTTACTTTGTGATTATTTGGGCCCAGTGGTGTACCCAAGATATTTGACACCCAGAGGATAATTTTAACACAATCCCTCCTCTATGTGACAAAATTATTTTCAGCAATAATCATGAAATGAAAAAAAAAAAAATAGAGAAACTGAGAATGAAAATTCTCATTTATTCAACTTCACTTATATGCCAATATAATAAGAAACAGATACCATAGAACAAAAACAAGGGGGAGGAAAGTAGTAGAATCAATTACACTAATGTATTTTTTTCAAAAAGGAAAAAATGATATCTAAATATTGGTTGGTTCAGGAATAAATAATATTACACCTTCTGGTTTCTTGATTCATTCTTTAGTGTTGAAGCAAACATCAACAATTTTAAAAAGAATACATTTCCAAGTTAAAGATATTTAAATTCAATAACACCTTCCCATATGAAATAAAATTTGCACTTAAACAAAAATATTACATTTCAAAGTTAGCACTTTGATTCACTCTTAATTTTACACACACAAATTCCAAAAGTGACAGCATTGAAGTAATCGGGTCGTTTCTTCATCCTTAAAATTCCTGTGCTATCATTGAGCATCTACTATTTAACCACAGGAATTTGGACCAAAGAGGCTGCAAACATGAACTGTACCCAAAGCCTTGAATTATCCTAAACTTTCATGAAATGACTTAGAAAAACATCCATATAGCTGAGGCCGTGTATACGGAAGACCAACTGTATAACTGGGAGTTCTGTGAATTAATTTCCATGTACAATTCAGTGTTTATTAAAGGATAAATAATAAAAATGTGCTCATTTGAAGCTTACATACATATTATTAAAACTTAAAAGTTACTACAGAAATAGATTAGAATTTAAACTAACAGGTTTTTGCAGGGAAGAGTATTTTATCACCGACACTGGTTAGAATTCCTGATACATAAATATGACTGGTGATAAAAAGCAGGTACTTTTAGTTGGTTTATTGTAGTTTTTAAATTCTCTACAGACTATGAGAATTATTGCCTACAACCAAGGTGACTGGTCCTTTTGCTCCCCTCCCCCCCCCTTGGTATGCCACGCCTCAAGGTGAAATCTGCCATTGAGGTACTATTCTTTAAAATGAGCTTGCTGCATTAAGCACATTTAGCTTATTTAAGAGGAAACCTTTTTAAAATTAATGTTGAGTGCCTGCTGAGTGCATGGTACTATGCTTTGTGTTTTATACACATAGACTATGTGCACATGAATGCTGCTAATTACAAGTCAGGCAAATTTATTCATTAAAGCCAGCTTAGCAGAATTTTTAAAAGAAAGCACTTTGTTAGCGGTTATTGTGTGTACTTCAATTTAAAAATATCACATAAAGTCACATATATCCTATTTTTCAGACTTTTCTCTAAGTCAGGTTGGCTTTCTCCCTATTTGTTCCAAATAAGCAAAGTGGTATTATATATATCAACAACAGGAAGCATTTTCAAAACGTTAACATTTATATAAACATTAACAATTTAAGGTATTTGGGTATTATTTAAATTTTCACAAATCACGTGACATCAGATTCATATGTTCTAATTTTGTTCTAATTTTACAAGTGGCTACCTCAGGAGAAAAAATTTTAAAATGATATCAATCTACTTCAGATATTCACAGGATCAACATAATCTCTAATCTGCCTTCCCATAATCTTGTAGCTGCATGCTTGAACAAATTTTCTAATTATGTGATCACGGTACTCTTGATAAAACTGTTTTTTATTAAAAGAAAATCTGGGGAGCAGATGTGGCTCAAGTGGTTGAGTGCCTGCTTCCCACATGGGAGGTGCTGGGTTTAGTTCCTGGTGCCTCCTAAAAAAAAAAAAACGAAAAAACTAACTCAGGGGAACCAATGTGACTCAGTAGTTGAGTGCTGGCTTCCCACATACAAGGTCCTGGGTTCAATCTCCGGCCCCAGAATCTCAACTACAACAACAAAAATATAACTTACCTTAAAAAAGTATTTTGATATGGGACAGCGTTCCAATAACAGTCGCATTAGAAACAGGTGTATCAGGCAAAAAAGTGACACACAGTTTAAACCAACAGTTAATTTCTTCCACTCCTGCTTTATAGCGCCCCCCACACACACAATTCCCTCCAGTCACCTGAAGCCCACTGAAGCAGCACCTGTTCTATTTATAGCTCTAGTATTCCCGAAAATTTCCTGTTGATAAAAATCACCTGGGGCAGTTAAAAATAAAAATTGCCAGGGTGCTCCCTGGAGATTAGATTTCAATGGATTTGAGGTGGGCTCCAGAATCTGATTTTAAACAAGTATTCTTAGTGATTCTTCAGAAAAATGCTACAAGCCACAATCTCTTGAGGCCTGCTAGAGATCTTCACACTTCCTCTAGATTGATCAGCTTTCCTTAACCTTTTGTGTTCCTTGGGCCCCTTTGCCAGTGAGGCGAAAACCACCGACCCCTTACTAAGTCCACACTATACAGTATATTATTTAATAAATACATCACATCCACATCAACATGTCCCCACAAGAATAATTTTTTTAATTTAAATTCACACTCACAGACTCCTTAACAAGCCCTGCTCTAGGGCTAATAATCCTCTGGGTGGTTCTGACTCTGGCATCCTGCCTACATCGTGATTTAGGTTTTCAACAATATCAGAGGTAAGATTTTAGTGTGGGAATGTGCTGTGGAGGGCGACACCACCAGGGGGCAGCATGGAGCTGAAAAATTACACACGTTTAGGGATTACTCCACTGACTTCACATTACAAGGCAAAATGGTTGCACTAGAATCTCCATGAATTCAACGATGCTATTTAAAACGTAGCACACTTAAAAGACAGAGGTAAAAGATAGTTGCATTTAATTTCTACATAGATTTCTGTCTAGAGAAAGTCTTTATTAGACAACCCTTGTTTTAAGAGGAAAAAAGTTCCCTTGAAGTAGCATTGTGCCTGGATCCAAAAATTGTATTAAAATACAAAGATTCCAAGTAAACTGAAGCTGTCTTCCAATTTTCTCTGTCTGCAAGTTTCAAAATATTTGTCCTATTCTAATATTTAACTAGAGTTGAAACTGGATGCTTTTCAAAAGTTTTAATCAAATGGTGTGTACAGTTCTACTAAGTAGGGGAGAATAGGAAGGATAGCACCTTGGGCAAGCTATGCCTAGGCTTTTTCCAAATCAAGTATAGCTGAAGAGTTGCCACAGCCTATTAGAAAACAACACCCCTATCCTCATGCTTCTGCCATCAGGTTTTCTTGACCCATCCCCACTGTGTCCTTTCTAGTTCATATTTCTTCTTGCAAAAATGTACAAGAAGCAAAATACCTGGCAACCAAGCAAGCTTTACAAATATCACTCCCAAAATACTTTGTATCTGAAATTCACCATGAAATATTAGAGTTGAGTGAGAAACATTCAAAGATGAGGGAGGGCTTAAAGAAAAAAATTGACTTACTCCAGTTTGCCATAATTAGGAACTCACTCCCTAGCTAGATATTTCTGTGCCCAAGAAAAGTATGCTCCAACCCAGTGAAGCAATTCCATAACCTGGGTTTTGAAGTCTTTCAACTCCACAATTCTGATCATTTAGCTAGACAGGCTGAGATGGGAGAAGGAGGCAACAATGAGAAAGATGAGCCTGACTAAATACAAATACTTTAGAAAAAGTATGAGAAAGGGAAAAAACAAGGCTGTATTGACTATGCAGAGCTAAAGGCCACCCTGGAACTTAGTGTCCTAGAAGTAAGGGTTTCCCATCTTTTCAAGTATTTTAACATAAAAATGCTAGGACCCCATAGGAAAATGGCTATATTTAACATGAACTGATGGAGACTACAAATGACAAAAACTACCATGAAACCAGTAGCTGCTTAAATGACTGTATTCTATTGCTCACAGCAGACATTAGAAAGTCTTTTAGTCAACAGAACATTGGTGGGTGCTAACTGGGATAGGAATCGTGGTCTTCTGGTGGGGGTGGGGCGGCGGACGCAATTTCGTCCCTTGCCTCCAAGGGGCAAAATTGGTTGGGCGGGGTGGGGAAGTGAAAAAAAATCTTACTTTTTAATGTATAAGCCACATATACACATACAGTACATAAGCAGATATATTGCATATCTGTGGTAGTAGAATTTTGGAGGAGGGGCGGTTAGGGAAGAAAAAGGTATCTAAAAAGACTCCTTCGGAGGAAGGCGATAATGCAAAAAGGAAAAAAATAAAAATAAAAAAGACTGAGAAACATTGCCTAGAAGGATCCTCGGCTGTGACTGTCAGATGAAGGTCTTCACAGGGTTTTCAAATCCCTGACAGTAGACTGGGAATCACGGGTCTCCGGTTCTCGTACGACCTCGGCCAGAAAGAGGTGTGTCCCCCCGCCCCCCTCAGCGACCAATTAAAATATGGGCAAGTCGCTAAATTGCTTCCTCGTGCTTCGAAACGCAGAGGGCAGTGCCTGCCGTTCTTTCCCTCACAGGGCGCCGAGTGCGGAAGAAACCGAGCAACTGGCAAACAGTTCTGGAAACTGCAAAGCGCTGCAGCAATGCGCGAGAACCCTCTTATTATCGATAGTACGAAATCCCCCAGTGGGGCCCTTCGCTTCCCCGACGGGCCACCTCAGGCTCCGCACTTGTTGCTTCTCCGCCCCGCCCGCCTCCACCGCAGGCCTTCCCTTCGCGACACTCGCCTCTCCCGACAAGCACACGCGCTGGCTCTGCGACCCTCTCACCCACGCGACGGAACCTGTGCGCGCCGCTCTGCCCCAGGCCGGGACCCGGTCCCCAGTCCCCGGCCCCGGCAGCGCAGGTCACCGTTTCCTAGACAGCCGCGCGACCGCCGTGCAGCCGCGAGGCGCGCGCGGCCGGCGAGAGGCGAGGACGCAGGCGCGAGCCCGGGCGGGCCGCCAGCGCGAGGTCGCGCGCGCGCCCCCGAGCACAGTGGGGCGGAGGGGCGGAGGG
>PVKH010015371.1:0-16112 GCA_004027955.1 Chaetophractus vellerosus | reverse complement strand
ATAAATAATAACAAAGTGCTACAACTTTACTGTTTCATTTTACTCAAGTTCAATATAGATAATTTTAACCTAAACTGTAAATTGTGTGTGCCCATTATAAGCTATCAAAATTATAGAATTCAAGGTTTAACTATTATATATGTTTCTGGTACATTTTTTTCTTACATAATTCTGTACTCACTGCCCTCAACCCACCTATTTAACCCAGAAAATTGCACACCTATCACTTGAGAATAAACAAAAGCCAGAGAATATATATACGAGAAAAAAAAATACTAGCTCATTAAATTGCCCTTATTTGTAGAGCAAAGCATGAATGTCTGTAGACATGGGTAGTATTATAGATATAGACATGCACATGCATATACACATACCATTCATAGTGAAGTAAGTATACAGAAATGGCTATATGTCTCACAATTGATAATTAGAAACATTCTGTAATGATGTTTGCTTTTACAACTGCAAAATCAAGGAAGGAAATGTTTTTCAGCATAAAACAATGCTTCCATTTTTTTAACTATTTGCACTTATTAGAAGCAGATTGTGTTTTGATGGTAAACATTATTTAATTTATGTTTTAGAGAATTCACTTAATTAGAATTTAACTCTATGTCTAACCATCAGACATATGTATTGAAATTTATTGTTATATATACAGTTCATAATTCTAACAGCTATCATAAATGTACACTTATTTTTATTTCTTAAAAAAATCTAATCAAGGGATAATCAATCCATTTTTCTTCATAAGCTGAAAACGAAATACATTAGTTTTAAATAGATTTTTAAAAGATGTTATAAGCAGTCAAATTATTTTGCTCCAGAATGCATGGAGTATTTCAAAGCATAGTCACAATTTTAAAGCCTACCACCTTTTACTTCTCTTCAATTATTGTGATTTTTTTTCTTTTTAAATCCAAAATATTAACTAAAATATTACATATGTCTAAAATCTGTCAAATTGATGAAAAAATATATGTATGCACTCTTGGTTCATTCACATTTTTCTCATAATATGTTCCTAAATTGATTGTATAAAACAACCAAATGTTTTTTTTTGTTTGTTTTTTTTTTTAGAGATTTATTTATTTTATTACATATCTCCCCTTCCCCCCCATTGCGGCGACGCGCCGAGACTTGGTCACTGCGCAGGCGCGGCTTTCCCCGCTTGTGGGCGGCTTCTGCTTCTATTCACGGCCGGCTCTTGCTTCAGTTCGCGGGTGGCTGGCTGCGCTCCATTCACCAGCGACCTGCCCTGCCCGTGGCGGCTTTTGCCCTGTCCGTGGCAGCTTTTTGCCCTGCCCACGGTGGTTCTGGCCCACCCATGGTGGCTTGCCATTCTCAAGGCAGTCTGCCCGCTAGGAGAGGTCCCCGGGAACTGAACCTGGGGCCTCCCATGTGGTATCCCAGCATGCTCTTTATCCACTGAGCTATCTAGCCGGGCCCAACAACCAAATGTTTTGATGAAAAGTAAAACCTCTACCCAATCACCTAGATATTTATTCTAAATAATGTTTCTCATGGAAAATATCAGGTTTTTTTAATTTTAATTTTTGTGTCTATAGATATGAGAGTTTAGCTCCTCTTTATCATGTTTGGCATTCTAGTATTATAATGCTGAGTTAAATGTAATAATGGCAAATTTTATTAATTGTTTCAATATTTTTAAGAATTTAATGTTTTAGTATTCGATTATTTTTCTTGTCCTTAAGAATAATATTTCCTCATGGGTAAAAAGTCTGCTTCATCTGTTTTGGATCATCAGCAAAATGTGTATGTGGCTTTTTAAAATTTTCTTTTCTTTTTTTTTTTTTTTGAGCATATTATTCTGCTTCTGGAAAGTCCAATTAAAATTTTATTCAGTAATTCCCTCCAATAATAGTCTGTAATTAGTATAAAATACTGTGGTTAAGAATAATGAATTAAAAACATATCTAGAAAGCAATTTTTAAAATTATTTAAAATTGTTTTAAAGAGGATAACTCTAATATTTTCTTAGAAACAGTTCTTAGCAATTTTGGGGGGTTAGATTTAGGTTTGCTTTCCACTGACTCTATGGCAAAAAAAACAAATGACTTGTCTTAGTCATTATTAACAATAAGAGCTAGATATTTAAAAAAATAATAACTTAGAAGTCAAGAGGTAATAGGTAAATGGTTCTAACAACTTCTTTTAACAGCAATATATTATGATCAATGTACTTATGTTTGACATCCTTTAGCTGGTGCTTTATTGGAACACTAAACGAGCATCAGTAAAAATCTTATTATCCCTGTTGGTAGTTATTTACTTGATTCTGATATATCAATTTGGGGGGCACAAACTCTAAATTCTTCACAATGGAAATAATAATAATAAGATTTTTTTATAGTCATGAAAAGACAACATTTCATCTTTCCACTAAATATTGGCAAAGCTGTTAAGTAAATATTTTTGAGACAACAAATAGCAATGAACTTTCTTTTACTATTTCATGAAATAATTTTGGACTTATAGGAAAGAGGGCTTAGATGCCTTCTTTATTTTCAGCACTAGCTCCACCCAACTATGATTATTAAAATAAATGCTTTATCTTCCCAGATTCGTCATTTATCTTTTCTGAAGTCAAATACACTCAACAGAAAACAGAGTTAATTTTTAATTTTTTAATAACTGCCCCCAAAAACATACATCTCCATTGTCAAAATGTAGCCCACATGGCAATTTGTTACATGGCTTCCTATATCCTTGGTTTGATTTTCTGAGGAATTATTGCTTCATGATGTTGGTAAGTTATATATTTCTTTATTCATTATGGTTATCTCTTTACCTGACATAGCTTCTGTGTCATAGTTAAACCTTAATAAATATATGTTGAAAAATGAATGAAAGAATTAAAAATGCAGTATCTAGATTTGTAGATAATTTTTTGTTTACTGAGTAATTATCCAATGTAAATATTTCTTCTGTATATAGCATTTTTCTCCTAGTTTTTGAGAACTTTGTTTCTAAATTATAGTATTTGAAAAACAGCCCTAGAAGTAGTGGATGTACTCACAGTTCCTAATTTCAAAGCTTACTAAAAAGCTAAAATAATCAAGACAATGTGGTACTGGTATAAGGATAGATGAGTAGATTACTTGATGTGATACTGGAATCAAATTAAAGAGTTCAGAAATAAACCCATACATCTACAGTCAACTGATTTTCAAAAAGGATGCCAATACATTCAATAGGGAAAGAAAAGTATTTTTAACAAATGGGTTGGCTTAAAAGAGGACTTTACTGGCTCATGATTTCAGAGGCTAGAAATCTTGCTTCTTCTTGGGGTTCAGTTTATATATTCTGTATGGCTGGCAAAAATAGGGGTTCCTTTGGCTTTTCTGTCACATGGTGTTTTAGTTTGCAAATGGCTGCCTATGCAAAGTACCAGATATTTATTGACTTTTATAAAGGGGACTTATTTGGGGTAAAAGCTTACAGTTCCAAAGCCATGATAATTCCAAACCCAGGGACCATCAGAGGTGCTTTTTCACCAAAGTCAGTTACTGTTGATCTTGGCATGTTGCCACATGGTGAAGCAAAATGGCCACCAATCTCTACCCAGGTTTCAGCCTCCCTTTCCAGGCTCACCCTTTCCTCCTGAGCTGCTCCATGGGCCCTTAGGGCTTCATGGTTAAGCCTTTCCTGGCATAGGGCTTGTTTCTTTCTGGACCTCCTATATCAGTCTGAGATGTTTCCCTCTCTTTCTGATTTCAGCTGTAAGCTATCAGGCAAATGGCTCATCTCTCCCTGGAGCCTCAGCTGTTTGAGCCTGTCACATGGCAGGATCAAAGTGACAGAACCCTCTCTTCCTGTGTCTGTCCGAGTGAGTGTCTGTTTATATCAGACCCAGTAAGGGGACAGGGACAGAACCTGAGTCCCACCTCACTGACATAGTCCAATAAAATGCCCTACAACAATCTTAACAGGTATTCTAATCAAAAGCCCCTCAGCTGAATTTAATGCAATCAAAGGGTATCACATTGAGAGGAACAGATTAGTTTACAAACATAATCTTTCTCTTTTTGGAATTCATAAAATAATCTCTTACTGAAACACCTGGCACATGGCAGTGTTTTCTCTTTTCTCTTCTGGATTCTGTTGCCTTCCAGCTTCTGGCTGCTCCCTGTGGCTTCATTTTCTGTGGTTATCCCTAGAAGACTTCCAGTAATAGGATTGAGACACATCCTGATTTGGTTGTGCCAAAGGTTAACTGAAGTAACCCCAACAAAAGGTCTATTTACAAATGTGCTCACATCCACAGGACAAGAGATTGGGACCTGAACCTCTCTATGCCTCACTTTCCATCTTTGTAAACTCAGAAAGCTTTTGTGAAGACTAAATAACACAATGTATTGAAATAATTATAGTTAATATTTTCTATGTAATAAGTGCTGCATAACTGTTAATGTTATAACCCTATTAATTGCCGGTAATTGCCAGCAAATAGGTAACACATAGTATGTGCCAATTATTGATATGACCGCTTTAACTCTAAGCATAATCTAAATATGATTTACATAAAATTAGTAGCCTTGAACTTTTTTTACTTAAATATATAACAAGATAAAACTTTTTTTAATTTATGTAATAAATAACCATTGCTATTTAAATCTAGAAAAAATTATACAGAAAGCATAGAAGGATATAAATGAAGAGTATGTGTAGACTGAAAGTCAAAAGGGTAGGTTAAATAGATTAGTAGAAAAGAACAATATAAAGTGTTTAGAAACATATTTTTATAAAACAACTTTTATAAGAAATATATTAATCTATTTTTTAATATACTTTTATAAAACAAGTGTTTATGATTGACTTGATAACCAGTTATAGTATTTTTATAAGCTTCTATAAGTTTATGTATTCAGAAAAATAGAAAACATTGGAACCTAAGGCATACAGGGTAGTTTTGTTTACATTTAGGATTGAATATATCATTCCAATACTTAAATAGATTTAACATCAAAAATACCAAAATATTGGCATAGGAAAGAATTAACAAAACTTCTGTGGACAATTATACATTTTTAATACCTTTGGAAAGTTGGGGAGAATAGGAGAGGAAAAGAATAAATAGGGAAAGACAAAGAAAGAATCCAACAAATATTAGAACTTTGACTATATACCTGCCATTCAACTGAAAGAGAAATTATATTCACAGCCTTTCAAAATATATGATTATTTTAATTAACTGTTTTCATAATTGTCTAATAAAATATAGAGTCAATGTTTATTCTGTGGTGTATGAGTGCACGTGTGTGTGAACCAACTAGGAAAAATACTTTTCTGAACTATAGGCCATTTTAACCACATGATTTTGCACTTTTGAAAATATTTTCAAATTTTTATTGATTTTGTCTCTGAAGAGGCCACTGAACCTAACACACATAAAAAAATTGCTTCAGAGGGGAACAGATTTATCTGGGCAATTACTACATTGACTAAGGAACAAGGAGGTCAAGTCCCCTCTTAACACAATTGTTATTTCATTGACTAGTGTTAAGTGAGGGACAGAGTCAGGGCCCAAGGACACAGAAACAATTATCCTCTCCAAGAAGGAAGCTTCATGCTCTATAGAGAATTGAAATCTGAAATAAATCATTGGAATGGTGTTGGCAGCAGTATGGATACACAGTTTGAAAATAATTTTATCACATGTGGGTACCACATTGACTGAAATAAATCCCCGGCAATATAAAAACACAACCAGTGTTCCTGAAGTAGGATTGTCACTGATAGAGTCTTTTTGTTTAAATCACATAGAAGATATCACAAACAACAAGCTAATTTTATAGAATCACCGTATTTATTTTACCTTCCAGTGATGATTGATTTAAGGTCTAATACCAAGGACAACCAAAAAATTGTATATTATTCTCAGGTTTAAATTGTATGTTATACCCAATTTCTTGAAAGAAAATTAGCATTATTAGATGTTATAATAGATTGAGTAACGTCTCAGTGAGAAAAGTCACCATAGGCTGGTATTTATTCAGTTTAAAACTCTTGCCCATTTATTCTTAATACATGACAAATATTAAGAGACCACTAAACTTTTTGGAAGAAATGAAGGCTTCCTGTGAGATATAAACACCAAAATTAGCTATATGTCCATACTCTTTTTTTCTCTTAGACACAATGCATATGACCTGTTTGTTTCTTTATTCCCATGACCATAACTTTAATCCTTCTCCCTGAGTCTTGAGACAGAAACATCAGATTCCCAGGGCCCTCCATTATAAAATAGTATCAAAACATAGCCTCCAAACTCACCCAGCCCCACTTTATGGAGGAGCTACTTCTAAAAAACAACAGGAAAAATAGAAGCCTGATTCTTCCCTACATTTATTATTTTATCCATTTAATAAGTATTTATTGAGAGATTATCTGTACTAAGAGCTGAACATACAATGGTGAGTTCATGATCGCAGAAAAAAATGCCTCAATGAACTTAGTTCAGCCTACTTCTTTGCCAAATATCATCATCCGTATTTCAGATTAACTATAGAGTAAGTAAAAACTTTCTCTCTCTCTCTCTCTGACACACAGACACACACACACACACACTCACACACCACTGCTTTTAGGGATGGCCACTCTTAAGTTTGTTTTGTTTTTTAATGAAAGAAGTGTAAGTTTATGAAACAATCATGCATAACATACAGGATCCCCATACACCACCCCACCACCAACATTTTGTGTTGTTGTGGATTATTTGTTACAATTGATAAAATAAAATAAAATCCAAATATTACTAGAAAATCCAAATATTACTACTAACTATGACTCATAGGTTATATAAGGTATATTTTCCCCATTAATCTTGCTATTATTAACAGCATGTATTTGTATTGTACATTTGTCATAACTCATGTAAGAATGTTCTCATATTTGTACTGTTAACCACAGTCCATGTTGGCCTGTGTTGTAACCTGCAGAGTTATTATTTATAATCGGAGGTGCCTAGAACATTGACAATTCTTGCAATTAAGGTGAAAATCTGACAAGGTATTCAAAATCAAGTCACTACTTTATCATGTGATTTCAAAATTAAGTAAAATATATACTAATTTAGAAAGGCAGAGGATTTTTTGTTTAGTATTTTAAATCTATGAACACATTCTTACTTAAAGTGGTAATGTTTATATATTAATAGTTAATATCTATAGAATAAAACTGAAAACAATCCTTTGCTAAATATAATCTAAGAAAATATAACAGATATATCTAAACTTATTCTGTCTTTATTCATATTTACTCTCAATTTTTAACAAATATTTAGGGGCTTTGGTTGCAGATGTATATGGATTCAATTACTGTTCTTTCATGTATTTCTTTCATAATCTTGTAGAAATTATTCAAATGTCTAAGCCTATGGTATATCATCTATACAATATGGTTAGTATTATCCAAGTCAAAATTATTATGAAGTTGAGAGAATATGAACAAAATAATTAGCACAAGTGTCTAGCACACAATCTCAATAAGTAGTAGCTTTTATTTGAGAACACACGTTATCAATGGACCAATATTTCTTCCAACTGGTGACATGCACTCCAGTATGTGAATTATGGAGTTGTAAATCCCAATAACATATTCCTAAATTTTAAGGTGCTACAAATATACACTTTTACAAGGATAAGATCTAGATTTGTGAAATTTCTTGAAAGTAAGTTATATTTGTGAGTGGAGGACTGGTAAATTTCCTTAGAAGTAGAATATATTTCCTTGAAATTCTTTTCATCACTGGTTCCCTTCAAGATGTCCTCATACATGAGATATCACATACCTACTAACTTTGCTGTGGTATAGAATCTTGGTGTTCACTTCCAAATTGCAATAAATATTTTTTTCTAAACTAATACATATCATATATTATCTTTAACATATTTTTCAATATCCAAATTCTTCATATAATTTAAATGTCTATACCCTATAGAAAAACATGTGATTAACGTCTATTTGTCTGGAAAATACTGCTTTATCAATTACAGAGTTGTTTGATTTTTCCTTATTAGACTATATTTTATTCAAGATAAAAGCTGACCCACTTTTCAATATTCATTAAAATGAATTATTTGTCAAAGATGGGACAGCATGGGGAATGTTAGTGGGAAGGATGCTGGAGGGGTGTGAACCATTCAGTAAGATAATACCATTAATTATTCAATAAGAACTTTAAGAAAAAATGATAAAGTCAATAGTAAATTTATCATGGAAATGTTTAGGTGTGATTAGGATAAAATAAACTAACAATTATAGTCTTGTTAATAAAACAATTAATATTAGGATGCACTGTCGATTGGAAATGAGAATGAGTTTGGAAGAAAGGGTATTAGCGTTAAAGCAAGATGTAAATGGAAGCTTAAGATTAGGGTATTTGCAATAGAAATGATAAGGAAATCATTCTTGTCTGTTGTAATTAACAAACTGATGATTGTAATCCTGAAAGAACTCATCAAAGTCTTTCAATATTTACTATGGTTTATAATTGATAAATAAGGCTGTTCCTTAGAGAACAAATATATCCAGAGAGCAGAAGAGAAAATTTCAAGAAAAAGTTATTAGGCAAGTAGAGAGGCATGTGAATAACATATCATTTTGTTAAAAAAAATCACCAAAATATGAACTGCTTGGTGGCATATGATAAAAATCATAATGAACTAAAAACAGAGTAAATCCAGAGTTGACCACTGTGAATTAATTATATACATTTCAATATGAATATATATATACACACACCTCTGTTTATGTCAGGGAAAGGAAACACATGATAAATTCCTTCAAAGCCTGCCTCTCTAATCCAACCATTTATAAGATAAATATTTTATTTTTATTTGAAACGGTGTGCTGAGGAGGTTTTTGTGAGTAAAATGCACAGTACATTCTATACCATGATAACTATAAAATATCTATTAATTATTAATATTTTGTTTGAGATTACACAAAGATCATTTTGACAATTACAACAGTATTTTTGCCTGCAAAAATGAACAAACAAAAAATTATTCTGGAAAACAATGTATTTCTCTCTTGCTTTAGATTTTGAAATACAGTGAGGGAATATTGTTGTATAACTGACAAGTTATATTAACATTGGTTTTCCCTTCAGGTAAAGTCAGATTTATTTACAATTCTGCACTTTCAATAAGAAAGGATAGTTGGTTCCTATAAAACTCATTAAATATGGTTGCAACTAAGTATGTATATATATATAAGTAAGTGTACTCCCAAAAATTCACTTTTAACTATATCTGTGTATAACTCCATCTCTTTCTGTAACCATAGACCTCATTTAAAAATTAATTAGTCTATATGTAAAATAGATTCCACAGTACCAAAAGCTAAACTTCTAAAGACAGGCCAGTAGATTAGAAGGTTTTGACAGGAAGACAGAGAAAAAGGAGTAGACTTATTTCTTTAGACACCAATGATTTATTCTCACAACATTTCAGGAGTAGATATACTGATAATTTGGACCTCATTATTGGATGGCATAATTATTTTGATAGGGTTTCTATAAAAGCGGGTGGGAATGTTGTTTTTCTAAAACAACTTCACAAACAATACAACAAAAACTATCCCTTTCAAGGTTCAGCTTCAGTGTGGAACAAGCAAGTTCTTATTCAGACTTTATCTTGTGCTGTCTATGTATTCCTTCTCCAGCCTGATTTGCTCATCTTTAAACATGGGAGTTATTTCTCCTAAGGCACACATGAAAAACTAGAGTGAGCATTCATGTATACACCTGAGGAACACTCCTAGGCATGTGAGAATTTACTGTCTTTAGGTAGTTATGGCATACTACACTGGGGTTTACAGCTATACTTACAGATGGGAATAGAGACCTGTTAATATCTAAAGGTGTGATTTCTTGAAATACAGTCATTAAAATCATCATTCCTTGAGTAGAGGCCAGGTATGTGAAAACTAAATCACAAATGCCTTTGGATAATTTTAGCGAAAACCATGTTTAAAAAATCAAGCAACTAGAACAGCCAGCAAGATGGTGGCAGAGTAAAGAGCTCTGAGAATCAGTTCCTGCTACAGGGCAGTTAGTGATCATAAGAGCTATCTAGACCACTTCTTTGCGGCCTCCAGGAGACCAGAAGTGCATCCTTCAACATTCTTGAAAACTCTTTCAAGGAGGGAGGAAACTGCCCATCTGCAGAGAAGATTGTAAGTAGAGCTCTCCACGCCATTGAGGCTGGTGCCCATCCTCCACTGGAAGCACAAGCCACTTCAGGAGCTGTTCCGTGGCTGGAATTGGAAGCTCCACTTCCCAAAACGGGGGAGGAAGAGACAGTTGGGCACCAAATTCAGCTACTGATTAGTAAATTCATCAGGCTAAAGCATAATCCTAAGAACAGCTAAAGTTTGAACCTGTCCAAGTCAGAAAGAGGCCAGTGGCCACCATCTTAACTCAGCGCCTGACGTGAGGGGAAGTGAGGCTGACTGAAAATCACAGTGCTGGTAGGGAAAGGCTTTTTTCCATCTTTATCAGATTGCCACTCTAGTCTAAACCCCAGGCCTACCTCGTGCAGGGAGGGAGCTGGGGGGAGCTGTGCCAGCCTCTCTAGGAAATTACAGGCCATGCCTCAGAGGCTGGTGATCATCCTACTTTGTCGGTGCAAGCCACCCCAGGAGCTATTCTGTGGCAGGAATTGGAAGCTCCATTTCCCAAAAACAGGTGAGGAAGAGATGGTTTGCCACCAATTTCAGCTACTGATTAGTCAATTCAGCTGGCTAAAGTATAACCCTAAGAACAGCTAAAGTTTGAGCCTAAGTCAGAAGGAGGCCAGTAGCCAGAACCCAGGCTGACTGAAAATCACAGTGATGGTAGAGACCAGTTTCTTTCACCCAGATTGGCCTGCAGCCCTGGCCTCAGCTTCAGTCCCACCTCTAAAAGGGAGGAAGCTGACAGCCCATGCAACACCCTATCCAGGTAACTGCAGGTATATTTAGCTGTCACAAACTGAATAGTCAGATGTCTACTGGGGCAACTCTGGTCATCTTGGACCTGCACTACATAGATTGCTGCCAACACCTGCAAATTCATCCCTGCCCCAGGCAGCGGAGAAAGGGGCATGAAGCTTCGTCTCTCTGGGCAACTACAGTCTAGGCCTGCATGAGTTAGATTATTCCACACAGCTGTGGCTCTGTCCCTGCCCCTGGCAAAAGAGAAAGTTGGGAGAAGCTTCATTGGCCTTGTGGCAATTAGGGTAGCTTGAGCCTCCACAGCTTATAGCACCAACTACATTTTGGCTGCTACTACACAACCGGCTGGGGAAAAAGGGCAGGAAGCCCTAAGCTACAGAGAAAAACTACACCCAGAATAAATACTCTAGTAAGCCAGGTGCCAAGACACCTTCAAAAAAATCATGATCCACACCAAGAAACAGGAAGATATGGTCCAGTTAAAGGAACAAGGAGTTGAGACAACTAATCATAGATGTTCAAAGAAATTTCCTTAATACATTCAGTGAGATGGCTAAAGACATTAAGGGTATTAAGAAGACACTGGATGAGCACAAAGAAGAATTTGAAAGTATACATGAAAAAATAGCAGATCTTATGGGAATGAAATGTGCAATAAATGAAATTAAAAATACACTAGAATCATATAATAGCAGATTTGAGGATTGGTGAGCTGGAAAAAATGGCCTCTGAAAGTGAACATACAAAAGAAAGATGAAGAAAAAATTGGAAAAACTTGAACAAGGTCGGGACCTAAAGGGCAGCAAGACACTTGCAAACATACATGTCATGGGTGACCCAGAAGGAGAAGAGAAGGGAAAAGGGACAGAAGGAATATCTGAGGAAACAATGGTAGAAAATTTCCCAACCCTATTGAAGGACATAGATATCCATGTCCAAGAGGAATGATGTACTCCCATCCAAAAAACATCCTAGTAGACTAACTCTGAGACACATACTAATCAGAATGTCAAATGCCAAGCACAAAGAGAATTCTGAGAGCAGCAAGAGAAAAGCAATGCATTATGTATAAAAGATACCCAATAAGATTGGGTGCTGTTGTCTCAACAGAAACCGTGGAGGCAAGAAGACAGTGGTATGATATATTTAAGATACTACAAGAGAAAAACTTCCAGCCAAGAATCTTATATCTGGCAAAATTGTCTTTCAAAAATGAGGGTGAGTTTAGAATATTCACAGATGAACAGAAACTGAGAGAGTTTGTAACCAAGAGACTGGCTTTTCAGGAAATACTAAAGGATGTGCTACAGCCTGAAAAGAAAAGACAAGAGAGAGAGACCTGAAAGGGAGAGTAGAAATGAAGATTATATCAATACAAGTAACTAAAAGTGTCAAAAGAGTGGTGAAAATAAAATATGACAGATAAAACCCAAATATTGAGGAATAAACTTAACCAATGATTTAAAGCACTTGTGTTCAGAAAACTACAATTCACTGTTAAAAGAAATAAAAAAAAAAGATCTAAATAATTGGAAGAACATTCCATGCTCATGGATTAAAAGACTAAATATCATTAAGATGTCAATTCTATTCAAATTGATGTACAAATTCAAGGCAATCCTGACAAAAATTCCACCAACATTTTTTAAATAAATGGAAAACATGATTATCAAGTTTATTTGGAAGAGTAAGGGGTCCTGAATAGCCAGAAATACCTTAAAAAGGAAAAGCGAAGTTTGAAGATGCTCATTTCCAGACTTTAAATCATAATACCTAGCTAATAGTGATAAAAACAGCATGGTACTGGCATAAAGAGAGTCACATAGACCAATGGATCCAAAATGATGGTTGTAAAACAGACCCACACATCTATGGTCAAGTGATTTTTGACTAGCCTGTCAAACCCACCCAGCTCAGGTAGAATAGTCCATTCAACAAATAGTATTGAGAAAATTGGATATCCATAGCAAAAGAAGGACAGAGGACCCCTATCTCACACCCAATACAAAAATTAACTCAAAATGAATCAAATACCTAAATTAAAAAAGCAAGAACCATAAAGCTTCTAGAAGAAAATGTAAGAAAATAACTTCAAGACCTGGTGGTAGGTGGTGGATTCTCAAAGGAGATAAAAGGAGGACTGAGGTGAACTACTGATATTTAATGTATGTAGAAGTTTTAGTTTTACTGTAAAAGTGTGGAAATGTACAGAGTTGATGGTAACACATATAGTGAGTGACAGCTGGTTTATAAATGGGGATGTGGCTGAAAATGGTAGTCTAGGGATGTAAATGCCAATTGACAGGAAGCTAGGGAATAATCTAGGGACTGAATAGCACAATAAACCCAGAGGTGGATGAGAATAGTGGTTGATGGTACAGATGCAAGAGTGTCCTTGGTGAACTAGAGTCGATGTACATCAGTATTGCAGGGTGGTGGCAATGTGCAGAAGCAAGGGAAAAATACAACTGGAGTGACCTATGGAGAGTGGTTAACAGTAATAATGTAATATTCTAGCATCTTTGCCAAAGTTGTACTGTGTTGATAATGGGGGAGTATGGAAAATGTGTGACAAATGTATGCTGTGTACCTGGTAATATTTGGGTGATATATCTCATAATCTGTAACAAATATTCCACTGGGGTGTGGTGTGTTGATAGAGGGGTGTGGTTTGGGAATTATTCACATGTGCATGATTGTTTTGTAAGTTTACAACTTCTGTCATAAAAATATATTTAAAAAATAATAATAGGCTGGGTTTGGGGAAAAATACATCAAATGTAAGATAAGGACTATAATTAGTAGTAAGATTTTGACAATATTCTTTCATAATTTTTAACAAATGTCTCATGATAATGCAAGGTGTTGGTGGAAGGTTGATGTATGTGACCCCTGTAAAAAAAAATCAAGCAACTAAATTACTGCTCTAGCTTTCAGAGTCCTTTCTGTGCTTTACTTTAATATAGATTGTGAAATTCTAGGAGGATAATATAGTATGAATATGAGATTTTTATAGGCAGTATTTTTCAGAAGTTTTTAAAAAATATACCATAATGATAAGCCAAAATGGAAAAATGTGAACTTCTGAATAACCTGCATGTGAAATAGCTCAAATTAGCTCACCTTCCCTCTATAGTCAGAAGAATATGGATATAAATTTGTCAGGTACATCTAAAACTAAATACAGAAAGCTCTTTTGCATTTATTAGTGCCAATTCATTGGAATTCAATGCTCAATAAGTATTTTTTGGTCTTGTGCTAGAGACAGAGGATATGAGAAAAAGAAAACATAGTCATTGTCCTTAAAACACAGTTCTGTAAGACAGAGAAGTGAACAGGCAATTATAATAGAGAAATATAAATGTTATGGTAGCACAATGCTCTGAGTCCCATAGGAGTCTGGAGAAAATACTAGCAAAGCAGTCTTTGAAAATTGAAAAAGGAAAACTTTTTTATGTGAAATTAGTAAATACACAGTTGTACATGCAAGCATATATTCCAATATTATGAGTCAGGTTGGGGAATTATAGCTGAAGAGAAATCAGGAAGTATTTGTACAATCATGATTCTGAGGGATTTGACAAAATGCTTTACTACTCCAGTTGATCTATGGTTTTATGTGATATTAAAATAGGAACACACCATTTAAAATGCAGGTTTATAAGTAGAGAGAAATTTTTGCATTTTTTCTGTAGAGAAAGCATCACTGAAAATAAAAAATTGACATGAATCAAGGCATTTCCAATGAATCCGATACTTATATTTACTGCACCTAGACAGTTCTGTCGTTATCATAGTTTTCTGTGTTTATCAGCAGAACGATTTTGAATTGCCAAGCCTAATGATAATTTTAAGAAGGAACATTTTCTGAGCACTTTTCATGTGCCAGGAACTTTTCTGAAATCCTTGCATGTACTGACTGATTTAAACTCAGAGCAATATTACGATGTTGCCCCTGTAATCATTCCCATATTAGATGAAGAAAGTTGAGTACAAGGAGGAAAATAAACTTCCCCAAGTCCCCATGGCAGTTAAGAGGCAGAGTCAGAATTCAAGCTCAGTTTAAAAGCTAGTTCACTTAAAATCCATGCTAAGTACATTAAAACATTATGTTTTATATATTTCAATAAGACTGAGATCACTCAATACATAGTCACTTTGGCACCACTAAGTCAATGCTGGAAGCATAGTGACATACTTATAACTAGCCACTATTATATTGCAGAATAAAATTATAACTAGACTTTTAACTAATGACCATTTTAATGACTCAAAACAGATGTTGCAAGATTTTCGGGCTGTAAAACATTTACACAGATTTGCAAGTACAATAATGGAAAAAGACACTGCTCATACAGCACTATTAGCAATAGAGTATCCAAGGTAAATGCTAAAAATATAACATACATGAAAAAATTCAAATTGATGCATTATTAAACTTTTAAAAATAGCTTAATGGCATTATTTTATGGAAGAAGTTACTTCAGTGCTTCTCTAAAACCCCTGAAGAAAAAGCCTACAATTTTCTAATCTAATTAAGAAAAAGATATCTTAGCACTTATAATTAAGTAGAACCTCAGCTTCAGCTCTGGTTCTGTAGGTAAGAAGCTGTGAGACATAGGAAAATCCATTTAACTTCTCCAAGCCTTAGTATGCTGATCTGTAATGGAAGGGATCAGAATCATAAATTGACCTCTGAGGTCCTCTGCAGCTATGACGAGATATGATTACATGAAATTAATATCGTTTGAGAATAATGGAATCAATAGAGATAAACATGTCATTTAGTGCATACTAATTTGGAGCTTCTCACTCATAGGTTCATGTTTAAAAAGACATGTAGGGGCCGGCCGTATAGCCCAGTGGATAGGGCGCCAGTGTACCAAATGGGAGGCCCCGGGTTCGGTTCCCGGGGACCTCTCCTAATGGGCAGACTGCCTTGAGAAGGGCAAGCTGCCATGGACGGGCAGAGCCACCATGGGCAGGGCAAAAAGCTGCCACGGACAGGGCAAAGCCGCCACGGGTAGGGCAGGTCGCCTGCGAACGGAGCGCAGCCAGCCACCCGCGAACTGAAGCAGAGCCAGCCATGAAGCAGAAGCCGCCCACAAGCTGGGCAAAGCCACCTGCGCGGTGACCAGTCTCGGCACGTC
>PVKH010015369.1:0-16115 GCA_004027955.1 Chaetophractus vellerosus | reverse complement strand
ATTTTGCCTTGCCCACGGCGGCTCTGCCCCGCCCACGGCGGCTTGCCTTTCTCAAGGCCATCTGCCCGCTCGGAGAGGTTCCCGGGAACCGAACCCGGGGCCTCCCATGTGGTACCCCAGCGTGCTCTTTATCCACTGAGCTATCTAGCCGGGCCCCCACTATTAGTTTTTATACCAGGGATTGTTTTCAGTAGTAGACAGAAAACTCAGTATAGTTTAGTTGTTTTTAAAGGAGCACTATTCTCTACTTAATTTCTCTAGGTACAAATTTTGAGAAGAGAAATGAGAAAAAATTTTCTCATCCCATAATGGATATCATAGCTACATATAACATATACTGGTCACCCCAGTACACTATGAAATAAGAATCATCAGCAGACATTTCAGGAAGCCAAATATTTTTGGTCCTTTTTGGAGCAAACAAAGGATTTATCTAAAAGAGCATCTGTTAATATGGCTCTGGCTGAAGGGGAAAACACATCTACTTAAATTCTTATTATGCTCCACTTTGACCGTGGGCTAGGTACCTCCATTTGGAATGTCTTTACTTCCCACTCTATGGTACATAAAAGAAGCCTACACAAGGCATGTCTGTTACTGCTTCACCCATCTGGGTGACCTTGGACAAGCCATTGGTATCCTCCAGTATAAAATAAGAGGTTCCTTGTCATAATCTCTAGAATCCACTTCATTTCGATGTCCTGTAGCTCTGTATGAAGCACACGAGACAATATCTGTGGAAATTCTGTGTCTTATTGCTAAGGACTGCACTGTTAGTTTTATCTAGGTACTTCAAATGGGATTAGTAAGACCATGAGTATAGTCCCACCTAGCTAAATTGCTTGAAAGCCGTTTTATGCGCAAATCTCACTAAGAGTGATGGGGCCTGTTCTCCAAGTATAGCCTAGATAATCCAGTGATGCCTGGGCCTCTCTTTCTTAAAAAGAGAGCTGTGCTATTAAAATCATAGACCCTTCTTAGGACCTGTTTTGTTTATCCCACAGAAGAAAAGAGGTAGAAAAAGGGACAGGTATTTGAGAAATATACTGATTCTGAATGTTTTCAACTTTGCTTTTATATGTGAAAGAAATTGAGCTGAAAATGACCTTTTGAGTTCAAGTCGGTCTCTGCTTCACTTCCATTTCTTTGTCCCCCAAAGGTAAACTATTAATTTTTTATCCCCCACTGCCATTCAGTAAAAAAACATTTGCTGCATTCTGGTATTTTCCCCTAACGAATGTAGCAAATGAAAAAATTTCTTATTTGTTTTATGGTTTCCCTACTTAAATCAAGTAATTATGGAACATGGGATCTCATTTTATATTCCTGCCTGTCATACTGCAGGCAAAAAAGCACAACTGGTTATGTTTATTTTTCTTTCCTAGCAGTGTTTTTATGTTATCAGGAACTTGAGATTACAGAGCACATCTTGGCATGTGAAGGCAGAGATATTATAAGGATAAAGCTATCATTATGATTGAGGCTAGTTACTCTGTGGTTTAGGCAGGTGGAGGCTTTTCATTAATGTCGGCAAAGCAAAGGAATGAGAGACTGGTCCACAGCCCTGCACGGAAGATCACGGGGTGAGAAGGGCAAACTAAGGTGTGACAGCAAATAGAGATTACAGAGAGAGCATCTGTCTGGAAAGAGCAGCTGTCAGTTATAAAGCCTCCTGTAACAAATAAAATATTGCTAGATCTCTAGAAATAGAGATGAACCATAATAAGATTGTGGACCACTATCATGGTGTGAAAAAATACAACAGATGCTAATAAAGTGGGATATGTAATGCAGTGATAAATGAGCCCTAAAATATTTTTTGGACTAGTTTTTGTTTCAAGCAAACATTTGACAAGAGTCTGTTACACCAAGCTAGGATTGGCTGAATCCACATAGAGAGACAGAAAATGGTCTTAACAAGTCATAGGTCCCCAGATGCAGGTAACTGTCATTAGAACTCCATACTTTGTCATTAGAACTCCATTCTTGGATTTGCTCCTTTGTTAGCTATTGGGGAATAACTGTTAAACATTATCCATTTTGTTTTTGAATTTTTTTCTTTTGGTGAATTTTAATTCTTCTCCAAGATGTATAAAATGAGTGAGACTCTCAACTGGACTTTTTGATAGTTATCTTTTTTTATTTGTGACTTGTTGGGTTGCATACATTTTTTTAATACTAGAGAAGTTGTAAGTTTATAGAAAAGTCATGCAGAAAATACAAAGTTCCCATATAGGCCCCTTAAGTGTGTAGTTTTCCCTGTTATTAATACCTCGCATCAGTGTGGTACCTTTTTTACAATTGATGGAAAAATATTCTTATAATTATACTATTCTTATAATTGTTTAAATGAGGGCTCACTGTATTGTAAAATCCTATGCTTTTTAAAAAAATGTTTATTCTAGTAACATATATACAATCTAAAATCTCCTCCTTTAACCACATTTAAATATATACTTCAGTGGTATTAATTAAATTCACAATGTTGAGCTACCATCACCACCATCTATGATCATGACTTTTCCATCTCTCCAAACAGAACCTTTGAACCCTTTAAGCATGAAATTCCCATTCCCTATCTCAATCTGGCCTGTATTCTAGTTTCTGACTTTATGAATTTGCTTCATCTATTTATTTCATCAGTGAGATTATACAGTATTTTGTTTTTGTCTCTCTTCACTCAACACAGCGTCTTCAAGGTTCACCTGTATTGTCATATGTATCATGAATCAGAACTTCATTCCTTTTGACAGCTGAAGTATACACACATACACACACACACATTGCATTTTGTTTATCCAGCCAATAGTTGATGGACACTTGGGTTGCTTCCATCTTTTGGCAATTCTGAAGCAGGCACTGCTTTCAGTTCTTTTAGATATATACCTAAAAGTGGGAATTCCAGGTCATATGGTAATTCTATATGTAACTTTCTGAGGAACTGCCAAAGTGTCTTCCACAGTGGCTGCACCATTTTACATTTTCAAAAACAATGAACAAGTATTCCTATATCTCAACATCCTCTTCAACAATATTTTCCATTTTTTAATAGTAGCCATTTTAGTGGGAGTCCCATTGTAGTTTTGATTTGCATTTCCCTAATGGCTAATGATTTTGATCATCTTTTTCGTGGGCTTTTTGGCCATTTGTATATCTTCTTTGGAGAAATGTCTATTCAAGTCTTTTGCCCATTTTTAATTTGGTTGTTTGACTTTTGATTGAAGAGTTGTAGTATTTCCTTATATAACCTAGTTATTAACCCCTTACTGGATATATGGTTTCCAAATATGTTCTCCCATTGTAAAGATTTTCCTTTTACTTTCATGATGAAGTCATTTCATGCAATTTAAAAAAAAAATTGATAATGTCCCATTTATAATTTTTTTTGTTTTGTTGCTCCTATTTTTGATGCAAAATCTAAGAAACCATTGCCTAATACAAGGTTGTGGAGATGCTTACCTTATGTTTTCTTCTAGGAGTTTTATAGTTTTGTTACTTATCTTTAGTTCTTTGATGCATTTTGAGTTAATTTTTGTATATGGTGTGAGGTTGAAGTTCCCTCCATTCTTTTGCATATGGACATCCAATTTTCTCAGCACCATTTGTTGAAGAGACTATTCTTTTTCAATTAAGTGGAATTGGCACCCTTGTCAAAAATCAATTGGCCATAAATAGAAGGGATTTTTTCTGATCTCTCAATTTGTTTCCATTGGTCTATATGCCTGTCCTTGTGCCAGTAGCATGTTGTTTTGATTACAGTAGCCTTGTAATAAGTTTTAAAATTAGGAAGTGTGAGTCCTCAAACTTTGTCTACTTTTTCAAGATGGCTATTTGGTGTCTCTTACTCTTCCATATAAATTTGATGATTGGCTTTTCCATTTCGGCAAAGAAGGATGTTGGAATTTTGGTAATGTGTTGTAGTTTTCCATGTACAAATCCTTTATATACATGGTTAAATTTCTTCCTGCATATTTTATTTAGTTGCTATTGTAAATGGAATTTTTTTCTTGGTTTCCTCTTGAGATTGTTCATTACTAGCTGTGGTGGTTTGAAGCTATCTGTACCCCAGAAAAACACAATCTTAAATTTAATCCATTCCTGTGGGTATGAACCCATTATATGTGGGCCCTTTTGATGAGGCTACTTCAGTTAAGATGTGACCCACCTCATTCAGGATGGGTCTTAATCCTATTACTGGAGTCCTTTATAAATGGAATGAATGCAAAGAGAGAAGACCATAGAAGCAAGAAGCTGAAATAAAAAAACCTGGAAGAGAAGGGAAGAGACCAGGAGATGCAACCATGAGCCCTGCCATGTGGCAGAGGAACCAAGGATCCCCGACAGCCTGTCTTTGGGAAGAAAGCATTGCCTTGCTGATGTCTTGAGATGGACGTTTTCACAGCTTCAAAACTGTAAGCTAATAAATTCCCATTGTTTAAGCCAACCCATTTCATGATATTTGCTTTAAGCAGCCTAGGAAACTAAAACGGATTTTGGTACCAGGAAAGTAGGGTGCTGCTATTGTAAATACCAAAAATGTAGAAACAGCTTTTGAATTGAGTAATGGGTAAAGTCTGGAAGAATTGTGTGGTGCTTGATAGAAAAGGCCTAGACTGCTTTGAAGAGACTGTTCATAGAAATATGGGTGCTAAAGGTATTTCCAATAAGGCCTTAGATGATAATGATAAATGGGTTGTTGGAAACTGGAGGAAAGGTGACCCATGTTTGAAAGTGGCAGAGAACTTGGCAAAAGTGAGTTCTGATGTTAGGTGGAAGGCAGAATTTGAGAGTGATGAAGCTGAATATTTAGCTGAAGAGATTTCCAATCCAAATGTGGAAAGTGCAGCCTGGTTTCTCCTTGAAGCTTATAGTAAAATGTGAGAGGAAAGGGATAAGCTGAGAACTGAACTCCTGGGCACAAAGAAACCAGAAATTGATGATTTGGAAAATTCTGAGTTTCTGGAAAGCAAGTCCCCAGAAAATAGTGCTCCAAGTGAAGGTTGAACTGAACATGGATCTGGTCAGCCATTTCAGTGCAAATAAGGATTGAAGGTACAGTTATCCCAGAAGGATCTATGGAAAGTCCTACTGTATGATGGTTTGGACCCCTGAGTATTACATGCAAAACCAACAATTTTTTGTGAGATCTATATGAATGGAACCACTGCCAACCTGGATTAAAAGGGACAGAGAAGGGGCAGATCGAAGGAAACATCACTTCAAGAACCATGGAAGCTGAGGTCTGAACTGAAGACATCTTCTTGGGCCAAGAGAGCCCACCCACCCATGTGTGTGGAAAGGGTGAGTCTTCCCTGGCACATGGAGAGGGTGGGCCTTCTGCCCCATTGTTCAGGGAGACTGGCTGTCACCACAGTGCTTAGAGATGGTGGGACATGTGTCCCAGGGTTTGCAGAGAGCCTGTAAGCTAATAAATTCCCATTGTTTAAGCCAACCCATTTCATGATATTTGCTTTAAGCAACTTAGGAAACTAAACACTAGTGTATAGAAACTGAATTTTGCATGTTGTTCTTGTATTCCATCACTTTCCTGAATTTCTTTATTAGCTCTAGTAGCTTTGTTGTGGATTTTTCTATATATAGGATCATGTCATTTACATAGGGAAAGTTCCATTACTTCTTTTCCAATTTAGATGCCTTTTATTTCTCATTCTTTTCTAGTTGCTCTGGCTAGAACATCTAGGAAAATGTTGAGTAACAGTGGTGACAGTGGGCATCACTGTCTTGTTCCTGATCTTAGTGGGAAAGCTTTTAGTCTTTCACCATTGATGTTAGCATTGGATTTTTCATATATGCTCTTTATCATGTTGAAGAAGTTTCCTTCTAGTCTTAGTTTTCTGGGTGTTTTTAATCAAGAAGGGGCACTAGATTTTGTCAAGTGCCTTTTCTGTGTCAATTGAGATGATCATGTTTGTTTGTTTTTAAATTCATTCTGTTAATGTAGTGTATTGCATTAGTTGATTTTGTTACATTGAACCACCCTTGAACACCTGGGATAAATTCCACTTGGTAATTGTGTATAATTCTTTTAATGCTCTTTTGGATTTGGTTTGCTCGTATTTTGTTGAGGATTTTTGCATCTATATTCAGAAGGGATATTGGTCTGTAATTTTATTTTCTTGTTGCATATTTATCTGGCTTGGTATTATGGTGATGTTGGCCTCATAGAGTGAGTTAAAGAGTGTTCCACCCTCTTCAAATTTTTGGAAGAATTTGAGCAGGATTGGTGTTAATTCTTCTTGGAGTATTTGTGATAAAGTTCTCTAGTGGAGCCATCTGGTCCTAGGCTTTTCTCTGTTATGAGCTTTTTTTTTTTTTATCACTGATTCAGTCTCTTTACTTGTTATTCATCTGATGAGATCTTCTATTACTTCCAGAATCAGTATAGGTAATTTGTGTGTTTCTAGGAATTTCATCTTGGCTATCTAATTTGTGTACACTTGTTCATAATATCCTTTTATAATCTTTTTCTAATTTTGTGGGGTCAATACTAATGTCCCCCATTTCATTTCTAATTTTAGTTATTTGTGTCCTTGCTCTTTTATTCTTTGTCATTATAGCTAAAGCTTCATTGATTTTACTGATTTTTTTTTTGCAAAGAACCAACTTTTAGTTTTGTTGATCCTCTCTATTGTTTTTTTATTCTCTATTTCATTTATGTCCAGTATAATCTTTTTTATTTCCTTCCTTCTGCTCACATTGGTTTTAGTTTGCACTTCTTTATCTAGTTCCTCCAGTTGTTAGGTTAGGTCTCTGATTTAAGATCTTTCATTTTTAATGTATACGTGTTCTAGTTTTCTCCATTACAAAATATGAGTACTAATTCTTTCTAAAGAAGGGATGCAAGTCAATTTAAATTATAGCTTTTGTGTATCTTGAATTTTATAAAATAGCTGCTTCATAAGTAGATTGACTGGACATTTAAATGACAATTCATGAATCGCAAAGCATAGTAAAGAGATGAGTTCAGAAGGAATGGATCTTCTTAACCAGAGGAAGGGTTATACCTTTCTAAATTGGAGTTTTCCCATTTTACTGGAAAATATGAAGAAATAGGATTGTTTGAGTAGAAAGACAGGATTATCTTGAAAGAATTTATCTCTTAATCCAGCACTTAATTACCTTAAAAATAACTGTAACTTATTTAACCAAATATTTTATAACACCATTTTTTTTCTTGAATATGTATTTTAACCTTTCAATTACCTGAAATGTATTTGGTTGCTAGCCACCATTTATACTCTTTCTAGAATGGAATATTATTGCCAGCAAAGCACTAGAAAATAACCGTGAAAGATATCGTCATAGTTAAAAATTGTGTTTTTTTCCCCAGAGAAGTATATCAGAGAATTCCCTGGTAGCAATGGACTTCTCAGGCCAGAAAAGCAGAGTTATAGAAAATCCCACTGAAGCCCTTTCAGTTGCAGTTGAAGAAGGACTTGCATGGAGGGTACTAATAGTTTCACTTTCTTTAAAATATTTATTTATGATTTGAGTTTGTTTCACTCAAAACTTGAAAATCATTTCCCCCTTCCTTGTGCAGAAAAAAGGATGTTTACGACTGGGCACTCATGGTAGCCCCACTGCCTCTTCCCAGAGCTCTGCCACGAGCATGGGTATGTCTTTATACAGTCATTATAACGGAATGGATGGATGATGTGCACTTAAATGTAGTCACTGAGTGGTCATGGTGGAAAGTACATGCAATTAAACTGTGATCATTTCAAACAAATCTTTGTATTCATTCATTTTATTTCTTTAGCCATTCACCGATCACAGCCATGGTTTCACCACAAAATTTCTAGAGATGAAGCTCAGCGACTGATTATTCAGCAAGGGCTTGTAGATGGGTAAGTTTGAATTTTTTGATTTTGAGTTGTAGCGATTTCAGTTTCTCCTATAAGCAGTACAAACTTATTCAACATACATAACATGTCCTTGACTTTGGCTTGTGAAACAGAAGTGACTTCTGTTTTTATAAGGGGTGTTACCATTGTATCCTAAAATATCTATATTTTATCTATATAGTACACCGTGTGTTCTTAGTATTTGTTCCATAAATGAACAGATCGCTGATGAGGATGCTATGCTCTTAACCAGTGGTCACAAATAAACCCTTTATGTGCAATTCCAGTATATCACATGTTAATTGAGGTGACAGAAATAACAAAACTAGTTTTATGGTGTCAATTAAGTTAGTGGTAGATATTGGAAAAAAATTTATTTGAACATGAAATTAATATGCTTCCAAAATGTGGTTTGTCATGCAATATTATCCTACAAGTTTTATTTATAAGAATAATGCAGCTGAAATTGCAATGATGGATACAGGCCATAGTACATTTTGTCATAACCTTCAAAATTGTACAGGGCAGAGTGTAACCTATAATGTAAACTATAGTCCATGGTTAGTAGCAATGCTTCAATATGTGTTCATCAATTGTAACAAATATACCACACTAATGAAAGATTATGTTAATATGGGAATGTGTGGGAAGGGGAAGAGGTGGGGCATGTGGGAATCTCTTATATTTTTTTTATGTAACATTTATGTAATCTAATCTTCTTTAAAAATAAAAATTAAAAAAAAGAATAATGCAGGGTACATGAAGTAAAGGCTGTTTCTTACATATTTTACTGCTTGTTCCATTTTTTTTCTCTCTGCATCCCTATTTTCTTTCCTGTAAATTTTAGCTGCCTAAACATACCTACATAAGGAGTACCTCTTGATTATTTCTCATGTTATCTTTTTTCTGGATACCATGGAGAGGATGCAAGAGAAATATAAAATATATTATGAAAGATTTAAAATATAAAATATTTTATTTTTCTGAAATTATTATGTCAGATACTATCTAATAATACTCTCTAAATTCTTTTTGTAAATTCAATGCAAATTAAGGAGGTTGTCTTGAGGTTTGGGTGAGAGAGAAGATCAACATCAATCTAGATAAGAGGTGATAGGATCTTTTATCTTCAAGGGTTGTCTTAAGATAATGACAAGGTTTTGAGGTGATTTAATACTGACATTTGTATAAAAACGTATCTTTATGTGGAAGATTATTAGTAGTGAGTCAGCATTTTACCAGACTTTAAAGAAGGGAATATTTTAATATGCCGTTTTGTGTGGATCACAGCCTTTTTGGATATAAATTTGAACAATTAACAGAATTACAATCTGGTGAGGCCAAGAAAGGACTAACTGACAAAGAATTGTTAAAATGTTTGAGAGGATTATAATTTCCTTTGTTTTGAGCCCAGTTTTTGTAATTGAAATACTCATATGTAAGAAATGACAAAATCGTCATATATATAATTTTAAATTATTTATTTATTTGTTTTTTGGTATTCCTTTGGAAAGATGTGATGGTGCCAAGCAGTCCACTAGGTGGTGGTGGTGTTCTGCTTGGAAAATGAAGGGAATTACAGCTTGATTTACCCGTGAAACTCTTTTTTGTCCCATCTCCTAGTGATGTAATGTCGGAATCTCACAGAGCACAAATGAAATGGCTAATCTCATCAGATATCTGTGATGGCTCAAATTTGGCTGTCTCCTTTCCCAGGCACAGTGAGATTAGTATTGGAGTCACCAGGGGGGACTTGTTTTGCACAATCTGTCAACAATTAATACAAAACTGGTTTGCATTTTATTGGCAATACCTAAGAACCTATGTCTGGCAGCATTTTTCTTGAAGTCATTAGTCCATGTTTTGTTTTTCTCACCTAGCATTATAGATGCTTTTCTTGTGTGCTTTATTCTTCAGGGGTAAAGTAAATGTTGTTTGGGTATTCATTACTTCAAATATTTTGCTTAACCTTTAAAAATGATTTAAGGGTTGATTTTTTTTTTTTTTAGAAAAAATATTCATTTCTCATTGTTTCGACTTCTCGTTGTGTATGTAACAGTAGGAACCAGAATCAAAAGAAGAAAAGGGATCCAGTATAGGAGAGGGGTTAGAAAACATGATTTCATTCTAAATAATTTTCTCTCTTCATGGCCTAAGTATGACCCAGAAGTTAAAAAGAACAAGAGAGAACTACAGTTACCTGTGAATGCCTAAATTCCCAGTTAAAAAAGGACACACAGGAACCAGCTATAGCTCAATTGGTAGGGCTCCAGTTTACCACATGGGAGGCCCCGGGGTCGGGTCCCGGGGCCTCCTTGAGCAGGCAGACCACCTTGAGAAGGCAAGCCGCCGCAGGCAGGGCAAGCCGCCGTGGGCAGGGCAAGCCCCCATGAGCAGGGCAAGCCGCCGCGAGCAGGCAGGCCGCCACACGGTGAGCTGACTTGGCGGGTCACCGCAGTGGGGGGAGACAAGCAGACACAGAAGAACGCAAAAATCAACACAGCAAGAACAAGCAGAAAGGGGGAAGATATATAATAAATAAATAAATAAATAGATTTTTTTTTTAAAAAAAGGACACACATAACATTAATTGTTGATGCCAACATAACATTATATTGATTATTGTGAGCAAACAATTTGACAAATGGACTGTATATTTATCCATAAAATGATATTAGAACTGGTGACCATTTTATGTATATTTATATTTTACCATATTGTTTACTATGTTGTATAATTTCACCCACTGAATGCACAGTAAAGGAAACCCAGGCTACAACACTTAAATAAATTTCCTGGATTTCTTACATGCTATTATTCTATCTAATCCATGAGTAAATGTAGAAACATATTGAAATTACTTCTCTCTCTTTAGAGTTTTCTTGGTACGGGATAGTCAGAGTAACCCCAAAACTTTCGTACTATCAATGAGTCATGGACAAAAAATAAAGCACTTTCAAATTATACCAGTAAGTAATTTGTGATTTTACATTCCTATATTAGAAATGATCTTAATGCACAAGCTTTTGAAAACTTCGGTTTGCTTTTGGTCCTCTTATTAAATATAATTTGGGAGCTTGTGCTTTGACTAGAGTTAAGTTTGGCAGAAATGATTTTATGAGCCTGAATTAATATAAGAAATACAGGAATTGTGAAAATCAAATTTCCCTTTCTCATGAAATATGATTTAGCAATGTTCTATAGACCCCATGCCACCTGTTGTTAAAAGGCCACTAGAGATTTTTTCTCTTGAATTCTACTAACAGTTCTTTAAAAACCATTATGTTAAAGCCCCTTCTCTCTTCACTCAAAAAATGTTTTCTGTGTTTTATTTTATTTATAATAGTTATGATAGAAATAGAGGTGCTATGGTACTGTTGAACCTTTAAACTATTCTGAGCACACTTAAAATCTCTGTGGGAAATAGAAATTTGCTTCTGGGTGGCACAGTTTGCTTTGGGCTTTTGTTGCTACTGCTGTGTGCACATGAATGTGTGTAGTCTGTGTGATGGAACCAAGTAGTGTGGAATAGAGAGTCTTTCTACTTTCAGGAAAGTTTTACGTAAGATTGTTAAATTACTAGTATTTCCTATTTAACTGCCTCTTTGGGGGAATTATCCAAAGGCCATGTAATGTATCCTCTCCACTTCTTTGATTATGGGATCAATGTCCCAACAAATATGAATTGTTTAATGCCAGAAGTCTTCAATACCAAAAAATAAAAATAAAACAACAAAAACCCAAACACCATCAACAACAAAAGACTCACTGACATTGCACTAACATAATATTTGATAGCCTCAGAATCAATTTAGTGATACAAATGTTAATTTTTTAACATACTAGGGGAGGTTATTAAATAGACAACATTTAGAAATGGAGAGTAATTTCTGTACATGGGAACATTAGAATCTTCTGGTTGCTATTTCGCAGATATTGCAAATTTCTCACTATTCATTGGTTCAGGATAGTCATACTATCCTAACTTACAGAATGTTGGGAGAATTAGAAGTAGAGAAAGTACAGCCATACTGCCTATCCCAGGAACAGTTGATGTTTGGGTTGTTTTGGTTTTTTTTTAATGCAAGAATGCAAGTGAAATTTTTTAAAAAGTGAAGCATGCCCTATTTCTTTTCACTGTCCTTTAGTTTTAGAAACGACAATTTTGGCATATAAAGACGTAAGTGTGCAATGGAGTATGATGGCCGTTCTGGGTAATTTGCCTTCTTTACCACTTTCTTATTATCCCTTTTGTAGGTGGAAGATGACGGCGAAACGTTTCACACTCTGGATGATGGCCACACGAAATTCACAGATCTAATCCAGCTGGTGGAGTTTTATCAGCTCAATAAGGGCGTTCTTCCTTGCAAGTTGAGACATTATTGTGCTAGGATTGCTCTTTAGCCAAACCAGAAGTGACTTGTTAGACTATTGAAGAAAAAGGACTCTAAGGGGGGAAAAAATAAATAAATAAAAAGAAAGACTGGAAATAAGGGTGAAAATATTGCCATGTTGAAAAAAAATATATTTCACCTGCAAGTTCAAAAAATTGTTTGTGCATTGCAAATAATCAAAGACTTGGATTGATATTACTTTATCATTTAAAATTCATTAGTTAAAATTAAACCTCAGAAAAAAATGATTTGGTGTGTCCCTGTGTGATTTTATATTACTAAAATATTTTCTTTATGCATATTTTAAACATCTATTTCTCCTTATTTACTTTAACAGCATTAGAATTCCTACCCACAAAATATGAAAAAATTCTGGGTTCAGAATGAATTTGCAGACTGAATTTCAATTACATTGCTTTTTTTTGTAACTTACGAAGTATTGTAAGATATTACATTGCCAATTAAAAGAAACTACCTACAACTTGTTATTAAAACTGAAAGCTATTTTGAATTATATATTTTCTGGTTATATTTTATCATAACCTTAAAATCAAACCATATTTTGAAGGAGCAATTTAAAATTATTTTGAAATATATTGATTTTCTTCCTAAATGACTTTTATTATGTTATTGAATTATTAACTATCCTGTAAAATTTATACTGTTATTGTAACTATCAGTGGCACGTTGTTCATTGCAAGTTTTCATTCAGTTAATGATTTACCAGAACCATATATTTATTTTTAAGAAAATAATCAAAATATAGAGGGCACATGAAATTCATTCATGTCATCTTGTGGCATATAATATGTGATAATGTTAAGTTGTCACTGTAATATTTCACATTTGCCCCATGCTCTTGCTTTCAGAGGCTCTTTAGATCCTTTCACGACTAGATCATTAACCCAATCAAAATGGATGACATGAAAGATTCAAAATCTCTAAGGATCCTAATAAGTAAATCCTTTCTTTTCTCTTTTTCTACCTTCTTTTTAGCTTCTTGTGATGGCAACATCAATATGGAAGCCAAAATTTTTGGAAACTTGAGATACTAATCTCCATCATCACCTCCTTGAGATGATCTGAAAAGTTTTTGATGGGATTCTGTGACTCTGTTTTTCCCCCCTTTTTTTTGAGGAAAGGATTTTCATTGTTCTAAAAAAGAACAGAAAAAATGACATCCAATAAACATTAAAATTGTGCAAGATATTACCTATCTTCTCTAATTCGCCCTTGCAAAAACATTGTGGGAAAGTTAGAAAGATTTTTTAAACCAATATTTCTAAAATGCATACTTTAGTTTTAAACAAAAGCTATACTTTCTAGTGACAAAGCATCTGAAGATATTCATGAAATCCCAATAAAATTGATTATAACTGAAAAAAGTATTGGTTGACTTTTTAAAATATTCAGTTTAATTTTAGGCAGTATAAACCTAATTCCCTAAAGCTCTGAAGTTTAGAACAGAAATCTGATGTTATAAAATATCCATCCTCTGTCTACAAAGACTTAAGACACATAGAACTTCTAAATGGAACAGTAGAGGCTAAACACTTACATCTTTCATCCTTTCAGAATGGCTCTGAATATTCTAGCTTTATAATAGTACCTTGTATTTTGACTTGGAATGCTTCTTCTCATTTTGCACTCAGTTCAAATTGACAACATGAGAACATAAATGCTAGGCTGTCATAAATTGACCAATTTATGCTTCTCTGTTACTTGTGTCTATAACTTTATTAATAATCTAAATTTATTATCATAGAACCCAGATTTTGTATGTAATACCTTACTTTGATCTTAAAGTATCAAGAAAATGTATTGAGAAAGAGTTGACGGACGGAATAGTTTTTTCTTCTGATTGTTTCGTATAAAGGGCTTTACTTGTGTGCATGTGTTTGTGTCTAAATCTAATATGAAATTAAATCTGAGACTGTCAGACACATTCACAGTTGGTAGAATATTAAAATGATTCCCTAGATAAATGTGAATTACTTTTGGATTAATTTTCATATTAATTTAACTAAGATCTGCTGCCTTGCACCAATTTGAATAGGGAAGAAGACATTATCTGCTCTGATTTCTTCCTTTTCTATTCATATTAGTATCTTCCAGTCTCCTGGAAAGAAGTAAACACAGCAGACCATCTGGTCCACCTTGTTCTTTATTTCCTTATATTGAGGGATTAGGTAATTATTTTGAAACATCTAGTAGACCTAATAAAACAGGGTAAAATATTAGGAGTGCTTCAATTCAGAATAATGTTCACCTATATAATAGTGTAAGCACTGACTGATTTGAGCAAATTGGATGAAGGATTTGGTCTAACTGTTTTTGGGTGGTCAGTATCAGTTCACCAGAGTCCCCGGCTAGGGTCCATGTGGTCTCTGGCTTCTGAATACCAACAATGCCTGGTTTACATACGGTGGTTGTGTTCTGCTAGTGATGTCAGGCTATTTCCTAGATCATGAATTCTCTGAAGAGAATGGCAGTGGTTATAACTTGGTGTTCTAAACTGCCTCTACTATTTAGAAAGCTTTTCTGTCTATTGCAGGAATTCTTAGGCCTAAATTAGACATGTTTTAATCCACATTCTTGTGGGTGTGAACTCACTATAAATAGAAACGCTTGAGGATTTTTTTAAAATTAAGGAGTAGCCCAACTGGACGAGGATGGTTCTTAATCCATATTGCCAGAAGCCTTATAAAGAGAAAAAACAGAAGCCTGAAGTAGGAGAAAGCTTGGGGAGGGGCCAGAAGCCGGAAGTCAGAGTAAACTGGAAGAGCAGACAAAGGGAGAAAGGTATCACTACCTGCTGGGAGGCAGGGATACAGGCCAAGCAATACACAGGATTGCTGGCAACCGGCATCAGAACGCTCCAGACTCCGGGAGAAAGCAAGCCTTGCTGTTATCTTGATTTTGGACCTCTCACCTCAAAACCATGAGCCAATAAATTCCTGTTGTTTAAGCCAAATCCAGTTTATAATATTTGTGATAGTAGTTCTGGCAAACCGAGACTCTGCTCATCACCGACTGCATTCTCTAAAAAACACAAGACAGAAAACTGGAGGCCTCATATGTGTCCCCCTCCTGGCTACTCATACTCACCTTTACAGTACAGAGGCTGTGGTAATGTTAGCACTCTGATTAGGGGCTGAAAATGATGTTCTTACCTTGTGTGCTTGTTAAGTTCACTTCAGTGTATATTTAGTGCCAATTATGTGAAAAGCACTTGCAGAGATGCAAAACTGAAAAAAAATTATATATATATACAAGTATATCCTAGAAGCCAGATACAGTGGGAGAGAGACATTGGTTACACTTGCTGACAGAAGGAAAGGAATAAGATGGGTTCTTAGAAAGCATGTAGGAGTTAGATATAAAAGGCTTGGAGAATGGACTATAGTGTTATCATAAATTGGGGGGTGGGGTGGGGAAGCGTATCAGGCAGCATAGAAAGGGCACAGATTGAGTTTAAGAGTTTTTAGTAAATGGTAGTTTCATTGCAACTAAGGTATACAGGTCTCTGTGACAGAGTGGGAAGTCATGGAAAATAGGACTGGAAAGACAAGCTCCTACTGCCTAAGGGGAGCCTTCAATGCCCAGCAAAGCAGTTTACATTTTAGTTATGGAAAGCCATAGCCGGGTACTTCAATGAATCACCTCATTAAATTTTACCTGGTTGAAACCAAGGCTGTGCTTTATTCATCTTTTTATCTCTGCCCAACATCAGAAATGCTAAAAAAAAATGTCTATTGAATGAATGGCTGAAGTAAATTGAGGATAGTAGTGGCCTGATGAGGTCTGGAGTTAGAATGGCAACTGTCGATAAGATGAATGAGGATAGGAAGTGAAT
>PVKH010015368.1:0-16115 GCA_004027955.1 Chaetophractus vellerosus | reverse complement strand
GACTGGTCACTGCGCAGGTGCGGCTTTCCCCACTTGTGGGCGGCTTCTGCTTCCATTCACGGCCGGCTTTCAGTTTGCGGGTGGCTGGCTGCGTTCCATTCACAAGCGACCTGCCCTGCCTGTGGTGGCTCTTGCCTGTCCATGGCAGGTTTTGCCCTGCCCACGGCGGCTCTGGCCCGCCCATGGTGGCTTGCCATTCACAAGGCGATCTGCCCGCTAGGAGAGGTCCCCAGGAACCGGACCCAGGGCCTCCCATGTGGTATGCTGACGCCCTATCCACTGGGCTATCCAGCCGGCCCCATAAACATAAAATATTTTAGAAGGAAATATAAGTCCCTTCGTGACCATGGGGTGCATAAAATTTTCTTAAAGAAAACACAAAAAGCCTTCATCATAAAAGAAATTACATATACACATCAACATTTATGTTAGAACTTATGCTGATGAGAGCACTTTAAAATAATTATTAAGAGAAGTCATAATCAGATCATATTTGTAGGATATGTGGTGAAATATTTTTTCAATCATAAATAATGAACACTTACATATCAAAAAAACCAAATAGAGAAATTGTATAATATATGAACAAGCATTTCAGAGAAATCCTAGAAGAGAGAGATGTAATGAATAAACTCATGGAGTGATAATTAAATCATTATAAATTAGGGAAATGCAAATGAAATAAAGAATGACATAACATTTAATTTACAAAAATAAAACTGTGAGAATACCATGTGATGTAGAGAGTATGAATCAGTGGGCTTTCAGACATTACTCCTGGGTGTATGTATTCTCAAAACTACCACAGGAAACAATTTTGCATTTTCTATTCCTTTAGAACATTTACATACCTATGAGTCATGGGTTTGACTCTTAGATATATATGCAAAGTTGTATTATGGCACATAAATACCTGTTGATGTGAACAAGTCTTCATAACAATCTGTCAATAATCCTAAAAAAGTGGAAACTACCCTGAAGTCCATCCACCAACATCAGCTGTGAAGCACAAACACTACCAGGAGCAAGGACTAAACCAAAAATAAACAAAACAAATTTAAAAATGGGTTCCAAAGCACAGCAGCTACAGATATGAAAAAAAAAATGTGTTCTGAAGGGCAAGCAGCTCCAAGGAGACAAGGTGCTTACCTATTTGTTGCTTTAAGAGTTGAGTTCTTGCATCATGAGGGCAGAGATACTCTTTGGGTTATGGAGGAAGAAATACATAAAACTCAGTTCAGCCACCTGCTTTCTTTGTTTCTTGGGTAAATTACTTAAATTCATAGTGATAGTTTCTTCATCTAAAAACTTTGAATATTAATAGTACCTACCACAAAGAGTATCACATAAATTGTGTTTAATATAGATGCTCAATAGCTCTTACTGTCATTGTTATTATTGAACAAAACTGACTGGTCAATTTTAGAGCTCAATGAATAATTGTTGAAAAAATAGATATAAAGAACTATATTCTGACTCCAGCAGGCATGCAGGAGTAGGAATACACATTTGGTTGCCATTTTGACAAAGCCTCCTAATATTAATCATTCTTCCTTTGAGGAACTAGCCTGGGATGATTTCATCTGCTTAAATAAAACTATGGCATGGGAACTGAATGAGTTGAGTAGGAAAGACAATATAGAGTTCTGGACAGAACAAATCACAAATGCACTGCATCTCTCTAACACACCTGGAACAAGACATGGACATCCGGTGAAATTTTCAGATAGTTAAAGACCAAAACATTTGGCTGTGGGCAGAGCATTGATTCTCTCGAAAAGGCCAGAAGGATTGGCATCATGAGATTTCTCATTTGGGGGACCGCAAACTACTACTTATATCATGGTAACTGGATTTATTTCTTCTAGCATTAAAAATGACTATGCTATTGTTAGGGCCCTGATCAAGGCTATCAAAATTTCATATAACAATGTAAAAACCTCCAAGATTTCCATGAGTCCAATAGAAATGGAAATGAATAGGAGTAGCTGATTTTACCCCCTCACAAAGACTCAAATTTCTCTTAAACACCAAAGCTGAATGAGTATATTATCTGGGATATTTATTATGGAAGCAAACTCAGGCTCAGTAAGAAGTTCTTGGCAAACAGATGTGCATTGCTATGTAAAAAAGTCACAATTATCTTCTTTTTTATTTTGCTTTGTTCTTTTCTTTTCTGGGAAGACTGGGTGTCAGCTTACTAAATTAGTATAATCATGGCTCTGGTTGCATGCATACTGGATGTAAAAATCCACAAATGTGTTATTTTAAGATTTTATGAGTTTTCCAAAAATCAATAGATGGCAAATAGGTTGTTATAACACTCTATACAGTGTTTTCCAAAAATGACCTCTTTAATGATGCCAGTTAAAATCCAAAATGTTTGCAATTTAAATTTAGCCCTTGTATAAAATATTACAAGATGCCTACATCTTTTTAAAGAAATAAGTCTTAGATGATTCTGTTCAAGTCCATTTTTCTCCTCTTTCTCATACCTTTCTTTCTCTCTCCCTTTCTTTGTTTCACATTATCTCCTATTTAGCAAATGCTTTATGGTACTGAACATTGGCCAGCAGTAGAGGTAGGAACCTAGATCACAAGTCCTGGAAAGCATCACTTTCTCCCAACCATCTATTTGAATAGAGAACTGCTCTTACCGTTGTGAATGACATACTCAATGCTAAGAATCAAATTTAGAAGAAATATTTGTTGAGAAAAATCAATGAATAACACAAACAAATGAAAAAAGGCCCTCTGAAACAATCTTTATTTTAAGTATTTTTTTAAGTTAAATGTTCTTTTATTTTATATGTTAAGTATTCTTTTAGCAGCCTGTTTTTTTTAATCTGACAAACTCTTTTTCACTTTTTGTTACCACTGTTCTCTTGTTTCTCCTCACATTTATAACTTAACAAAATGCATAAATAACATCTCCAAAATTCATAAGTTTATGGAGATAGTAAAAGCTACTTTTTATTTCTGTTTTCTTTGGTGGTATTCCCAGAAGAAAATTAAATCATAGGAAAATAATAGGTTTGCAACAGTTTTAATCCTCACCACAATCCTATATATAGGTATAATTATTATTCATAGTTTAACAAATGAAGAAATTGAACAATGACAGATAAAGTTAATGTTACATAGTGATTATGGAATATTTTTTCTCTAGGATTACAAATAGTATTTGAATTTAATGACTGTTCTTTTTCTTTGCTTTCTCAAATATTTCCATTTTTCTCTTTTCCTCACATTTGATTTCTCTTTTGTCTTTTCCTTCTCCCTCTCTCAGTAAATGCTTTATGAGTATTTACATTTTGGCCAGTACTATGGATACTATGGATACAGGAATGCCAAATTGAGACAATGTGGCAACTGCAGTAATGGGCATTCAATACAATCTCTTATATAGGGAGGATGTAGCAGCACCATCTTTCAGTCTTGAGAAAGTGGAGATATTTTCTAAGAAGAGAAAGCAGGAAAAGAGATGACTCATGGAGTAAAGACCCTGAAAGAATCTCTATCTATCTTAAAATCTTTTTGTATGATTGTAACGGTTTGAGTTTTATGTAATTATGAATTCCAAAAATATAAATTGGATTATGCTTGTAAACTCATCTGTTCATCTGGGCATGATTGGTTTATGATAAGGGCATTAACTGGGCCACATCAGGAGGGTGTTGGGCCCCACCCCTCAGTGGGTGTGATCTCAAGTATAAAGGCCAGGCAGCAGATTTGAGTTGCAGAGAATTGGAGAGAAGCAGATTTGAGAAGCAGTTCTGATGTTGGAGTGAGCCGTTTGCCTGATAGTCTACAGCTGGCCTTGTGGAGAGATGCAATGCATAGAGACCCTCATGGTCTACAGCTGAACTTGTGGAGGAAGCAGAAGCTAAGCCCAGAGAGAAACGCAGCCCTGGGAACAGAGGAACCCAGAAGCCTGAACACTGGAGACGTCGGCAGCTGTCTTGCTCCAACACGTGGACTTCGGTGAAGGAAGAAATTTATGCTTTGTGGCCTGGTAACTGTAAGCTTCTACCCCAAATAAATACCCATTATAAAGACCGACCAATTTTGGTATATTTTCAAAAGGCACGCCTGTGGCTGACCAAAACAGAATTGGTACTGAGGAGTGGGGTGAGTGCCTTTTGCAATTACCAAAATGTTGGAATGGTTTTATAAATGGGTAAGGGGTATTTTTTTGGAGGGATTGTGAAGTGCTTGATGGAAAAGGCCTAGATCACTTTAATGAGACTTTTGATAGTAATATGGACACTAAAGAGACTTTCTATGATGCCTTAGAAGTAAATGAAGAAACTATTATTGGAAACTGGAGGAAAGGTGATGCATGTTTTAAAGTTGCAGAGACCTTAGCAAGACAGCTGCCTTGTGGAGAGACACAATGCATAGAGAACCTCATAGTCTACAGCTGAACTTGTGGAAGAAGCAGAAGCTAAGCCCAGAGAGAAATGCAGCCCTGGGAACAGAGGAACCTGGAAGCCTGAACCCTGGAGACATCAACAGCCATCTTGCTCCAACATGTGGACTTTGGTAGGAGAAGAAACTTATGCTTTGTGGCCTGGTAACTGTGTCTACCCCAAATAAATACCCTTTATAAAGACTGACCAATCTTTGATGTATTTCAAAAGGCACACCTGTGGCTGACCAAAACAATGATATTAGTAAAATGATTTCACTTGTTCTTTGGTAAGTATGTCCAGCCACGTTGGGGCTAAATACATGCATCTTTGGGTATCTGTGACTGTGTTTATTATATGACCATTTAATGGTCCTTGAAACCTGATGTCAAACATTATTTCCCAAATTAAAAATTACACATTTTTGTGGTAGAAAATTAAAAGAAAATAAGGAAATTTTAAAGAACAAAATAAACACTACCTCTAGTGTCACCTGATGCATATAAAAAATAAAAGAGCTAATATTATTCTGAATTCTTTTTACACTAGGTAAAACTAGGAAAGCTAAGGCACTCCATGGACATTCATAAGTGAAAGTGCCACTGCTGAGGATAAATTGAATTATTATTTTCAGGTAAATCACCTGTCACCTGAGTTGAATGTAATAGAGAGGATGAATAATGTCACAGAATTCATCTTTCTGGGTCTGACCCAGAATGTGGAGCTTCAAAATTTTTTCAATTTTTGTGTTTTTAGTTGTCTACTAGGTCACACTCGCAGGCAATCTGCTCATCATGATCAAGATCAACACCAGCAGGGCCCTGGGATCCCCCATATACTTCTTGTCTTATTTATCCCTTTTAGATAGTTGTTCTTCCTCTATGACCCCTATGATGCTAGCTGACACTCTGGCTGTGAGGAAAACCATCTCTTTCAGGGGATGCATGACTCAAGTCTTTGCCAAGCTTCTTTTTGGTGCAATTGAAATCATCTTGCTCACAGTGATGGCCTTTGACCACTATGTAGTCATTTGCAAACCTTTGCACTACACAAACATCATGAGCCAAAAAGTTTGTGGCTTCCTTGTGGGAGTGGCTTGGGTCCAAGATTTTCCCATGCTACCATTCAGATCCTCTTCACAGTTTGGCTGCCCTTGTGGCCCCAATATCATAGACCACTTCTCGCGTGCCTTGGATATTCATACCCTTGGTCTCTTTGTTGCTGCCAACAGTGGGTTCATATGTCTGTTAATCTTCCTCTTTTGAGGTTTCTTATATGGCCATCCTGTGCACTTTGAAATCTCACAGCCTGGAGAGGAGATACAAAGTCCTGTCCACCTGTATCTCCCATATAACTGTGGCCATCTTATTCTTTGTGCCCTGCATATTTGTGTATCTTTACCCAGTGACCACCTTCCCCATTGGCAAAGCTGTGGCTGTGTTTTATACCACTCCCATGTTGAGGCCCTTGATCTACACTCTCAGGAATGCAGAGGTGAAAAATGCTATGAGGAAACTCTGGGATCAAAAGATGATCTCAACTGAGATATAGTCAAGACATATCTTGATTTTATCCATCAAATGTAAAAGAGAAAAGAAAATGATTTCTAGGTGTTCAAAACCAAGTTTTGCATAACCAACTCTGTTACATTACTTTTTTATGAATTCAGGGATTGGTAAGCAGCCAAGTTTCAGATGATGTGGAAGGATTCAGAGTTCTGAGGTCAACAAATTGTGTTTGAATTCCATCTCACTAGTTTAGATAACAAGACAAGCATTTCATAATCTATCAGTTTTATTTTAATTTTAGTTCATATGTAAAATGAAATGATTATACCTGTCATTATGAGTAAGATTATGAGTGCAAAGCATCCAGGGGAGTGCCTGGAACTTAGTAGGTGCTTAACAAATGTCAGTTTTGCTGCCTTCCTCATATTTTCATCAGTGTTATATTTCTACCTGATTTTTTAAGAGTATGTAGTTTATATGTATTACTTCAATGCAAGTATTTAATAGATATTATATTAAGAGGCCATAAGAAAATTACATATTTCTGAGTGAACCTAGTAAAATTAATGCAAGATGGACCTGATTATCACTGTGAAAATTTTAATTTAAAATCTGAATACGTTATTCAAATATATTAACAAAATTGATTTGTTAAAAATAATTCTGAATGTACCCAAATCAAAACCAGATTTAGGAAGTCCCCAAAGTTTAATGAATTTTTGAATGACTTATAAAAGAGCTGTAGTATCATAATTTACAAATGTATTGAAAGTTGTTATTTATTTACTGCAATGTGCAGGTCCTATGCTATGAAGTCATTGTCTTGTTTAATTCTCAAAGGAGTCTTGTGATGTACATAACTATTATTCCTCCTTTCCCAAAGAGTTAACTAAAACTTAGATATAAGTTGCCCAAAGTCACAAGCTGGTGAATGCATGATATAGTGTTTGAATCCATGTAGCATGTCTCCAGGACCTACACATTTGAATACTGTGTAGTTGAGAGAGAGCGGCATTAAAAAAGTAAACATTTAAAGAAACAACATAAATTCAGTGTGAATAGTGCTAAAAAACAGTGGATCCAGTGAAGTGTTAGTGACTCAGGGTATCAGGGGGCCACTTTAGACTGGGTTTCACAATCTAAGAGCAAGAATTTACAGTTTTTGTCTAACCATGTCCAGGGATGAGAGATAATTAGCTAAAAGGACATGAACAAAACCATTAAAGGACTGACTTTTGTAGTTAGAGGGGGATTTTATTTGACCCAGATAAGTATCATTATACACTCTCATCTATTCTGACTTAAAGATCATCAACAAGCTTAATGCAAGTGTTAATAATTCAGTGCACATAAAACTAATGAACTGAAGCAACCTTCTTCGTGTGTCCTTTCTGGCAATATCTCTCTTTAGCAGACTCTGTTCTCATTTAGATCTTCACACTGCTGACTTGCCATCATCACTAAATCTACAGATCAAATGCCTCACCTCTTGCCTTCCCCTTTGAGAGGACTTCCTTTACCACTCATTCTAAAGCCATCACTATCTCCATGAGTTTTTCTCTATCACATCACCCTGTTATAATTTCTCTATGGTATTTTTACAATCTCACTTATCTGATTTATTCATTTCTTGTCTCCTCTTTCTAAACTACAATGTATGCCATAAAAGGAAAGGCAATGCCTGTTTAATTTACTACTGCATCAGCAGTACATGCAACAAAGCTTGTCACAGAATAAATAACTAAGCATTCATTGAATAAATGGCCATTATCTCCACCTTACCCTCTGAAGAATAACTATATTTGTAAAAGTACCTTTGTTAACTTGAATGCTTTTGAAAATGACGATATTCCAATCTTGGTGATAAGTTGAAATGCAGAAATTAAGGTCAGTTTGGTATATTTTAGCTGAAGACATAGAATCAACTCCTGCTTAATTTGAATGGATAAATTACATGCAACTGAAGAGTTTTAAAAAGATTTGGAAGGGCTAGTGTCATGGAGTTTGGGTTCAGCCAAGAGGAATTAAATGCAGAAGCAAACCTGCACAAGATGTGGCATGCTAAGGAGGAATCTGCTGTTGCTCTAACACCAAGGACCATGGAGTCACTGGACAATCTGGGAAGCTATCACTTTTCCTGACTTCAGAGCCACTCTGCTGTGAGCCTATCCACAAAGTGTGCTCTGTGATTAAGGCCAGAAGTGGCTCTGACAGGGACCTCCCTGAGCTACCATAAAGTGAATCACCATACAATAAGGTTCCATGTGAGGGTTTAACTGAACTTGGAACCAGTCAGCCATTTCAGTGGAAGTCAGGATTAAATATGCTAATATGTAGAAAATATCTGTGGAAACTTCTATTCCTTGATGTTTTATACACCTGTGAAGTACATGCAAAGCAAAGCTTTTTGCATGTGAAGTTTTTAAGAGTGGAACAATTGCCAGCCTGGACTAAATGAAACAGAGAAGGAACAAATTGAAGGAAGAATGACTTTAAGGGCAGAACCATGGAAAACAAGGTCTAGACTAAAATCACCTTCTCAGGCCAAGAGAATGAGCCCTCCCTTTGAAAGGCAGGCTCACCCCTCTGATTAGAGGGGGCAGTCACATCTTCCCTGGCACTGGAGCATGGGTGGGGCTGTAAGCCCCATTTTTCAGGAAGACTGCTGCTGCCTCAGTGCTTGGAGATGATGGGTTCTGTACCCCAGGGTTCGCAGAGAGCCTGCCTGCCACTCAATGCTTGGAGAGGGTAGGGCCTTTGCCCAGGCATTAGCAGAGAGCCAGACCTACCCAGATACTTGGAGAGGGTGAAACCTTTACTTGAGTGTTTGGGAAGAGCATGGTCACTGTACAAGTGCTCAGAAAAGGTGGTTCTGCCAATCCATCCGGTCCAGAGGACAAAACATTGATGCATCATTGACTCTCAGACCTTGAAATTTGATGGGACTTGTCCTCTTGGTTTTCAGAATTGTTTGGGACCTATGATACCTGGTTTCCTTCCAATTTCTCACTATGCCTGTCCCTTCATTGTATATTGGAAGCAGAAAACTTCTTTTTTAGATTTTACAGGTCCATAGAGAGAGAATTGTGCCCCAGAACAGACCATACTATAATCAACTTTGATAAGATTTTGTACTTAACATTGTTACTGAAATGACTTAAGGCTTTTGGAATGTTGTGATGCAATGAATGTATTTTGTATGTAGAAAGAACATGTCTTTTTGTGGTCCAGAGGTTGGAGTGTGGTGGTTTGATGCTTTATGTACTCCAGAAAAAGATATTCTTAAAATTAATCTCTTCCTGTGGGTGTGAACCCATTGTAAGTAGAACCTTTTGGTGAGGTTATTTCAGTTAAAAATTTGTCCACCTTAGTCACGATGGGTCTTAATCCAGTTCTTATAATGAACTGGAGTTCATTATAAGAAAATTGAAATTCTGACAAAGAGAAAATCAAGTAGCAAGAAGCTGAAGTTCACCTGAACCAGGAAGAGCAGGGAGAAGCCAGGAGAGACCTCCACGTGCATTGCCATGTGACAGAGGAGGCCCAAACCAAGTATCTGGCAGCCAGTCCCAGAATGGCAGTCTTCAAAGAGAAAGCATCACCTTGGTGACATCTTGATTTTGTCCTTCTACTAGTATCAAAACTGTGAAACAATTAATTCCTATTGTTTAAGTTTACTCACTGCATGGTATTTGCTTTGCAACTAGAAAACTAAATAGTATTATATTCATATTTTCATCTAAATTTTACTGAATACCTGCTGTGCAAGGCATTTGTGCTTAGTGTTGAAATAGAAAGATGAATGAATAAAATAATACTCAACCTTCTGCCACCAGCACAATATAGCATATGTTTACACAACAATTCTCAAGTAACTCTTCTATCTTATTTTTGGCACATTTTGTTAGAGGGAAACTTCCTTATTTAAAAAAAAAATCTTGTCTAATTTTATTTTAAATAAAATCCAAATTCCTTACCAAGATCTATTAATAGCTTAAAGGTTTGGTCTTTGTTTATCTTTTCAGCCTCATTGTGTCCTATTTTCTTCCTTTCATATTTATTCGCCAGACCCACTGCTTTTCAGGAGTATTGAACTTGCCAAACTCTTCACATTGTTTGTTCTTACACTTGTTACAGCTTTTATCATGGTAACAGCTTCTAATTATTTAGATCTCAGCTTTAATAGTAACTATTAAAATAGGTTTTCATTAACTTCGGCATCCACAGTAGAATTCATCCACTTGTTTTCTGTCATGGTACTCTATTGTCTCTATAGAACTTATCAAGACCATATTATATCACTAATTCATTAGCTTACATTCTTGTAAGTTTAATCTAAACAGAAACTTTTTATTTCCTGCTTGAATAACCACTGTACCCTGATATCATATTAATAAAATAATACTGGCACATTTTATTTTCTCAGTTAAATTAAAAAAATCAATTGCATAAATAATTGTTCTTACATCTAAATTGTAGATAAAAAATTTAGCATACTTTACAAAATATTAAGCAAGAATCATTTGAGTATGAAGGTAAGGAAAGGAAAACTTGCTAACACAAATTGGGGAAAAAGTGATAATTTCATCTCTTTGCAACAAATAAGTAGGCTGATATTTTATTCTCAGCAGCAACTTAACTTCTAATGGTTTGGAAGCTATTTTTTCCTCCATGTTACAGCCCCTTGATGCCAATTATGTGATTTGTCTAAAAGCTTCTTTAAATATAGATGTTCTTTCAGCATTGGGTGGGAAATCCCAGTGAATTTAATTAAGTAAGAAGAAGTTTTGGACACACTCCAATTCTAGGACACAAAATTAATTGTTGTAGTTAGAAAAGATAAAAGGTCCAGTTTTCTTTGCCCCTGTCATGGGGCAATACATTACCCCCTTAAAAACTGCTGCTACTAAATCAGGAGGTGCTTTGCTAAACTTAAAGCCCTATATTAAGATGACTTAATACCCAAAAAATCTCAAACACATCTAGTTTGTGCCATACCAACACTCAAAAAAATGTCCTGGATAACCAACACAGAAGAATTAGGGGTAAAAAACTGAATTGATATTTTTCTCTTTCAAGTACTGGATAAGAAGTTACTAGGAAATATTTCCCTGGTAAATTCCTTGATACTATCTCCTTAGATAGTTATAGAATTTGTTTGCATTTTTAATAAATTATCTTAAGAAATGAAATTATTATTTTTCTATTTGTAGCATAGATTCCTTTTAAAAAGGTCGATAAAACAAGTAATAATTTTCTGAAATATTCAGAAAATCCTATGGAGAAATGGACACACATAACCATATGAAATCAAATTTATGTCCAAGGAAGAAGGTATACATTTTCCCTTTGTGGTCATACTTGATAGGAAGAGGGATTTTTATATGTTTATGAGTAAGTTAAAAAAGTCTTCATTCAGATTGGGAGGAAGGCTTCAAAAGGTAAGTCTGTGAATGGCTAGTAGTGGAAACCACAGTTAATCAATTGTGGATTTTTTCATTTTATGTAGGAATTAATTTCACTTGCGCGTGTAAGAAATGAACAGTTAAAAAAAAACTGCTAGCAACACAGGGGTTTTGAAGTAATTCAAAATTAGATTCTAAATCCAGTTTTGTTCCTTGGGCAAAGTATATATATATTTAGAATTGTTTTCTTCAAATACAAAATGGGGATAACAATATTTGTTTTTATAAGGTTAAATGTGATTCACTAAATTTGGTTGTATATATGAAAATATATTTTTGAGTGATATATGTGTGTGCATAAATGGACATAGCATCTGATACAGTCAGGCATAACAAATGAGTATGGTTTTATTTCCTTTCATTAATATTTTCTGCATAGTTTAATGGAGTCGCTGGAATGAAAAATTTGTTTTCTCCACATTCTGTTTTGCATTTCAGAGGGACATAAGCTTCTGATATGCAGAAATTGAAGTTTTCAATACTTTATAACAAAACAAAGATTGATTATCCATATTGTTCCAGGCATTGTGCTACCTATGCTCTCATATATTTTAGCTCATTAGATAATTATAAAAATCATGATAGCTGTCATCATCATTTTACAAAATTAAAAGTATAACTAAGTGTGGTGACTATCACTTAATAATGGCTCCCTAGATAGTTTTAGAAAAATATAGTGTTTTAGAAATAGGTTTTACCGTAAGAAATGATTTTCCCAATATACAGTTATTGCTTACAGCATGAATGCTATAGGAAACTTGAGTAGGGTAAAACTGATTCTGCATTCAATTAATGATGAGGTTTATGAAAAAAAAAAGCAGTGGAATAAGGCTTTTTGTTTTTACTAGCATGTAATCTAAGGTTATTAGTGGGGAGGAGATATTTTTAAGCAAATGTAATTGTCAACTACCTCATAGGACACTTCTTCAAGGCAAATTCCTTATCATTGAAAAGTAAGAGGAAGAAAAGTAGACCAGATTTCTCCCTCAGCATAATGAGTTCTGGAGGAAACCTTGAACCTAATGAGACTGTGGACCCTCTTTGATGTCTGGGAGTCTACTATTTTTGAAAGGTTTGACACAAGTTGGTGTTCTATAAACATTTTTTCCATTAAATGAATAAATGAAAGGTTAGCCTTTACAATATACCTTTTTCCAATATCTATTATTAATTTTTATAAAATTATACACTGAACTGAGGAAATGGAAAATTCATTCTGTGTAATTGAAAATACCATAAATTCTGTACCAAAATGAGAATTGTAAAGAATAATTAAGTGAGTTAGCAAAATAGGTCATTTATTTATTCTGTTGTGGTCCAAGGTAGGATGATTGGATATCAATGAGTGCTTATCCATGATAAGGGTTTGAACAGAGGAACGGCACGATCAAAATAAAATTTGAAAAAAGGACCCTATGAGCTGCTGTAGGAGCAAAGACTGTTGAAGACATGAATGAAAACAGACAGACCTGCAGTAGCCTATTGCAGTAGGCCAGTGAGGTAGTGAAGATAATCCAAACTGTGATATATTTTGAAGGTAGAGTCAACAGGATTTGTTAAAGGTAATTAATGACAGATGATTTTGGGAGTGAAGGATACTGTGAGATGTTTATTCTTTACAATAGCAGGGAAGGTAGAAATATTTAATGAGATGGGGAACAACCAAGAAGGAATAGGTTAGTGTGGAAAATTAAAAATTTAGTCTTATAAATACTGATTTGAAATCAAATCACTGATATCCATTTGGTAGTTGCAATATATAAGCTTATACACTAGAGGAAAGATATGGGCTACATATAGCAAATTGGGATGCTTCAGTTTTTATGGGTTAGGAAAATGAGGAAGATCCAAACAAAAGACAATATAAAGGAGGTTTCAATGAGTTGGGAGGAAATCAAGGATCATGACCTTTTTTCTATAGCCTTCCATTCACTATTTTTTCAACCCATTTTAAATATGTACAATACCTTAAATGGTTCCTTATGCTAACAGTTTTGTGACTTTATACATCCTGAGCCTTTTCAAATAATTCACAACCCATTCTCTCTTGGTTTAGCCAATTCTCACTTCTTTAAAATTTATTTAAAACATTTCTTATTCTGGGACAACTGCTCTGATCACAGTTTGATTTAAATGTTACTATATATTGTGCCCTTAGAATTACATGAATATATTTATAAATAGCACTTATTATATTGGTTTGTATTTGTCTGAACTCATAAATATGTATCAAAACATTGAAGGGGGAAACCATCATATAAAACTTGGTAATCTCAATGTCCATGAGTAGTTTGATAGAAATAAAGGCTCCAGTCATATGTTTTGATTAAATAAATACATAATAGATTATGTTTTTATTACATGCCAAATATTTTCATTGTTTTATAGATAAACCATTTCTAAGATATGATAGAACAGATGGAACCAAAGAATAATGTGACATACTTTATACTCCTGGGTCTCACACAGAATCCGAAGGAACAGAAAGTACTTTCTTTTATGTTCTTGTTCTTCTACATTTTGACCATGGTGGGCAACTTGCTCATTGTCGTGACTGTAACTGTCAGTAAGTCCCTGGGCTCCCCTATGTACTTCTTTCTTGCTGGTTTATCTTTTATGGATGTTATTTATGCCTCATCCTTTTCCCCAAAAATGATTTCAGACTTGTTCTTTGGACAAAATACCATATCCTTCCATGGTTGTATGATCCAGCTTTTTACAGGGCACTTCTTTGGTGGATCAGAGGTCTTTCTTCTGTTGGTCATGGCATATGACCGCTATGTGGCCATCTGTAAGCCCTTGCATTATTTGATTATCATGAGGCAATGGGTATGTGTTGTGTTGCTAATATTGTCCTGGGTTGGGGGTTTTCTGCACTCAGTCATTCAGCTGATCTCTCTTCATGGGCTCCCATTCTGTGGTCCCAATATCATTGATCACTTTATCTGTGACATGTACCCTTTATTAAAACTTGTCTGTACTGACACCTATGTTGTGGGACTCTTAGTGGTGGCTAATGGAGGGCTAATCTGCAGTATTGTGTTTCTGCTCTTACTCATCTCTTATGGTGTCATTTTACACTCCCTAAGGAATCTTAGTCTGGAAGGAAGGAAGAAAGCCCTCTTCTCTTGTGGTTCACATATCACTGTGATTGTCTTCTTCTTTGTTCCCTGTATTTTTATGTATGCAAGACCTGCTAGGAACTTCCCTATTGACAAATCATTGACCGTGTTTTATACAGTCATAACACCCATGCTAAACCCTTTAATATATTCTCTGAGAAATTCAGAGATGACAAATGCTATGAAGAAGCTCTGGAGAAGAAAAGTAGGATAAAGTAACAAATATGTGTGTCATCTACCACAAAGAGAGTCATTTTGCTTTGGGGAACAACTTCTGGAACCCAGAAATCACCTTAAATCTGATGCACCATTTTCTAACCTTCTAAATCATCATCATTATTAAATTAAAGAATTCACTATTGGACTGTGTTATTAAATAACATTTTTCCTAGTATAAATTCTATAATGTGTTATTTATCACTTTACCTAGAAAAGTATAGTGAATTTAATAGTAAGGAATACATTTTTAAAAGTAATGATTTAATGATAGAATTTTTTTACCATTTCTCTTATTGTGACTAATTTCTGCATTTTCATTATTAATCTCTTTCTCATCCTTAGACTTATATCATATAAATACTCATTTATTTTTATCCTTTTTATTATACTAGTTAAAATAGTTAACATTATGTAACCTATCCCCTTTATTCAATTTCAGCTGCAACATATATGATTTTTAAGTTTGCATACTTATTTTGTGTTTTTTTTAAAGAATGTGTAATAGCAGTAAATAGTTTAAATGGCGACCATTCAAATTGGCATAAATGTAAAAGTAAATCTATATACTTCTCACCAGTCTTCTAATATTCCTGCTAGAGGGAGTCTTTGGAATCTATTATCTAAAATTGTCAAGTAATAATCCTTGTAAATACAAGCATATTTACATATATGTATGTGTTTATTCTATGCATGTAAATGTTTGCCTTTTACTATTCAACATCTTTAATTTTTTTCCGTACCAGTTCATTTAGACCTAACTTCTTCTCAGGTATCCTCATACTGCATAAATCCTTCAAAGATATTTCCTAAGTTAATGTAAACAATTATCTTCATGTTACTTCCAATCAGTTTCTATGACAAATAATTCAGTAATAAACTCATGTCTTTTGGCAAGTGTGCAAGTTTGAGTTCCTAGACATGGATTTGATTTTTGGTGGGCCAAACTGAACATTTATTTAAAATTTTGATTTTGTAAGTTATTGCCAAAATGTCGTTCATAGGCTTGAACCAACTGTCCCTTCACATAGTCTGTGAAAATATGTTTGTTCTCTTTCTCAACAACCAATGCTTGATAAACATTTATGATATTTGACAAGCTGATTAAAGAAAATATATTTAATTTTTATACTTTTTGTTAAAATTAAAAATAATTATTTGAACACTTGTTTTACATGCTTAAAAATTTTTGCAGGGCCCGGCTAGATAGCTCAGTGGATAAAGAGCTCGCCGGTGTACCACATGGGAGGCCCCGGGCCCGGGTTCGGTTCCCGGGGACCTCTCCGAGCGGGCAGACGGCCTTGAGAAAGGCAAGCCGCCGTGGGCGGGCCGGAGCCGCCGTGGGCAAGACAAAAAGCCACCACGGGCAGGGCTGAGCCCCCACGGGCATGG
>PVKH010015367.1:0-16120 GCA_004027955.1 Chaetophractus vellerosus | reverse complement strand
ATTGATGTCAGCAGACTGGCTCATCAGACTTGTGTTGATGCCAATGCCTGCAGCATAGAGACTCCCACTCCTTCTAATTAGATGACTGAAGATTACATTTTCCCTTGGAGACAGATACAGGGTAGGAGAGCTGTTCTTAAAGGGATTTAGATTACATGTGTCTGAAGGAAGAGAACAAAAATAGGGAAGGACACATAGGGAAAGCCAATGAGGGAGACCAACTTGACAGAACTGCATTATTTATAAACATGAAAGTTATGAAATGTACCACCAGCCTTCTATTGTTCCTTCTCCATTCGCATATGAATTTCTAACATAAATTATAAATAAGGAATAATATTTTCAAGTATTCTGTGCTAAGCTTTCTAACAATCCTTGTATGTCCTAGAGAAATTAAAGTGCTACGGGCAAGAATTCAATGTATTGTATTTAACATTCTATTGTCTAGGATGTCCAATAGTAATACATTTTAAAATTATATCTGAAAAGTTCAACTTAATGAATTCTCAAAAGAAGTTGAATTATGTATCATTCATATAGCTAGGAAGGACTTTTCATTGGAGATCATACAAATGAAAGTTTTGTTCCCATTACAGAAAAAGCAAATATTCTGTGATGATTTTCATATAAAAGTGTTTTATTAATACTTTAAATAGTCTATTTCTTATTACAACTTAAATATTAAAGAATATCTGGTGATAAAAATATATTAGCTCTGTATTTTTATAAAAGCAATTTTATATTTTGTATTTTAAACAGGCCCTCTAAATTTTTTGACAGTATCAATTTGAACATTTTGAGTTATCTGACAATGTTACAAATTCCCACAATGAGATATTGAAATATCTTTGACAAGGAATTTTAATATTTGGATAAAGGACAGTGAACAGGGTATGTGGACAGCATTTTGTATTTTTAATAATTGAATAGGCATACTCATGAAATAAAACAGAATCATTCCATTTTAAACCAATAGTAAAGGGGAAAAAATATGGTACAATAATTGATTCGGTTACATAGTCATCGTATTTGATCTTTCTTACTCTCTGTCAGCACAATGTGCTGCTCCTTAATGGCTTGATTTTCCTTTTGTACTGAATAATTTAGCAAAATAATTCAAAATATAGCATAATAATTTAAATTATATTTTCCCATTATTTCAGTAGAAACTATCAATTTTTTATCATCTGCCACTTCATTAATACATACAATGGACAATTATTTAATACCTAACATAAATTAGCTACAGTGTTACATAATCAGAATATAAGGACAAAATTATACTCTTACCTAAGCTTAAAATTCAAAAGGGGGAAATAGACATATAGCAATGTAAACTGAAGAAGCTGAACTTTTAAAGTTAACATAATGCATGTATCTTTAAGCTTTCCCATAAAATATGTTGCTCTATGACTATATCTGGAATGAATTAATGTTAGTTTTTGGATTAGAGGTTTTGGGTGTTAAGTTCCCAGGGTGTGGCTAGAAATAAAGTTATTTAGTACTGAATTTCAAATTTTATTTCTTAAGTGTATTGTAGAACAAATGCCTTAAAATCAGGAATTTATTTTAGATTTTGTAAAGCTTTACTATAAACTTCATCATGGAAACAGCTTATTAAAACATGTAAGAGAATTTCTACCCTACTGGAAAAGGGAAACTGTTAGAGATTCTGAAGGATGGCTCTCAGGAGAAGAAAGAGAATGGCAAATGATCAAAGAGCATTCATCTCTTGGATCTTGGTTCTTTCATCCTCATCCAATATAGTCAACATCCCCAAAGTTCGACTGAAGGATGGGGAGGAAGGGTTAGGGCACACAGACTGAGTGGAAATAAATGGTTAATGAATGTATATACTTGGATGAGTTGTAGGGAAGGCTTACAAGCCGCATAATATCCAGTACGTACAGAGGAAGTTACTTGTAAACCACAACAGAGTTGGGAAGGATGGAGGAATTGGCAAAAAAAAACCCCCCCCCAAAAAAACCTACAGAGTTCAGGGACCACTGATTTCATCAGTACATCACTACAGGATGCCACTAAAAATCACCAAGCCACTACACTAAACCACATATCAGCACAACTCTTGCTCTTCCAGTCCCAGAATTCAGGCTATAGCATCTGATAACCATTATAAAGCAAGGCAGGCGTGTACAGCAGAGGAGTGGGAATGGGAAAACAGTGAAACAGTAAAAGATATTCACCAGTAGATTGAAAGAATGGACATGTTAAGGAGATAGAGAAATGCAATCTAACAGGTGAGAATGCTGGTGAAAGAAGCCATGGTGCCTGTTTTAGTTTGCTAAGCTGCCCAGACGCTATGAAGTATGTTGCCTTTAACAATGGGAATTTATTAGTTTACAAGCTTACAGTTTTGAGGCTGAGAAAAGTGTCCAAATCAAGGCATTATTAGGTGATGCTTTCTTCCTGAAGACCAGCTGCTGGCATTCCTGGGCTCTTCTGTCACATGGCAAGGCACATGGCAGCATCTACTGGTCTCTATTTCTCTTCTGGTTTGCATTGCTTTCAGCTTCTTGCTTCTATGGCATAATCTCTGTATATTCATCTCATTTATAAAGAATTCCAGTAAGGAGATTAAGACCCACCCTGGGCCACACCTTAACTGAAGTAACCTAATGGAAATATCCTGCTTACAATAAGTTTACACCCATAGGAATGGATTAGCTTTAGGAACATGATTTTCTGGGGTACATACAGTCTCAAACTACCACACAGTCCCTTTAATTGTTCTTCTTCTAAGAGTATAGCATTTACAATCTTCTTGTCACTTAAGGAAAAAGGGTAAAATTCATAGCAAAGCTCAACAACCAGTATTTAGTATAACACAAAAGAGATCAAAAGCCCTCTTAAGGACCAACATCTGATAAGTGCTTTCTATAGATGAGTAATATTTTTAGATAGTTTAAACATTGTTTAAACAATGTTTAAACATTGTTTCTTATTTTCTATTATTTACTGCTCTGGCAAAGGACTATTTATTACTTAGCTTTTTATCCCCAGGATCTAGCATAAATCCTTCTATATACAGTCACTCAAATTCTTGGAAAGGAATATTATTAATCTATTTCCCTCATAGGATGCCAAGACTAGGTTGTATTAAGTATTAATCCCATTTAATTAATAAATCAAAGAAATGTGAGGGATTAAGTAACGTGTCCAATGCAATAGAGCTAGTAAGTGGCTAACAGGGATTTTAAAATAGTCTTTCTTTTTCTTTCCTCTTTATTATACTGTATGCAAATAATAGACTGTTCATAGCTTGCAAAATAATAAAAACATAGTTATATAGGGAAAAATAAAATAGAATCACTAGGAAAGTGGTTAAATAATTCTTTTCTTATATATATATTTTCTATTTCAGAGTAGACATTTATTAGTGATTGTGGTAGACATATTGCCAAGTTGGCCCCCCATGATCCCCTCCTTCTGCTGTTCCTGCTGCCATGTGATCACTTCCCTTGAACGTGGGCTGGTCTAGTGATTTGCTTCTAAACAAGAAAGTACAGCAAGGAAGAAGGGGAAGGTCTTTCCAAGATTCAGTTACAAAAAATTGTGACATCCATGTTGCTAGCAGACTTTCTCTATTGTTTTCTTGGTTCACTTGCTTGAATAAAAATGCTGCCAAGTTGGAGAGGCCCATGGGGCAGGGAACTGAGGGTAGACTGTGGCCAATAGCCACTGAGAATTTGAGGCCCTCAGTTCAACATCAGAAACTGAATCTGGCCAACAACCATGGAAGCAACTCCCCTCTCCTCACCTCTGGATGACACCTTGATTGCAACCTATGTGAGACCCTAAAGCAGCTGGACTCAGCTAAGCCATGCCTGGATTCATGACCTGCAGAAGCTGTGAGATAATAAATGTATGTTGTTTTAAGTAAGTTTTGTGGTACTTTATATTATACATATTAATAGATACTGAATACAATAATATTCAAACAAATTAAAATTTAAAGTTTACTACATATTCTAGAAAAAAGTATCAGATGCTCTTGTGCACTCAAATATATGTTGGAAAGGGACAAAATGTCCTAGTGGCCTACTGGTAGTAAGAATATTTCCTTAAACTAAATGACATAATTATTTTGGCTCCAATTGCAATAAGATATCTCAAAAAGGAAAGTTTTAAAAACAAACTTTTTTTTTCACGAAAACCCCTTGCTTATTATTTTATTCGATCAATTCCAGGATGCAACTTTTTTTCTCATTTTACCATCTCTGAATTTGTAAAATGTCTTATAATTGATTGCATAGTTGAATTGCAAGCAGTTGACTTTCTTAGTGACACAAAGTAATGGTGCTCATACAATTGATAAGATAATTGATAAATGTGTTAGAGGTCTAAACCATTTAAATATTCTTTATTTTTCTTTAATTATAGGAATAAAATTCAAGTTAAATGAATACACTAAGCCTTAGAAAGTCACACCTCAGCTAAGTAGACATACATTCCTCAGCTTAATGCAGAAAGTTATAATAGCTTTAAAAAGTTATTTTTAAAATTTGTTCAAATTTAAGGGTGTACTCCTACTGAATCAATATACACATATTGACATGACATAAAGTGAACTTGGGAATATAAGGTAGCTTGTTAATCCATCACAAAATATATTTGACAATCACAGCCCCTAATGAACTATGATTTTTTGAGTCTTTTAAAAAGTTGCTTGTGATTATTTATCAGAGTTTTGCAGCATTTTATTTGTGAAGCATAAGGGCACCTTCCTCTAGAGCACTTCTGTCTTAGTTCCCCGGTTGCTATGAGAAATACCACAGACCGGGTTGTCTTAACAACAGGAATTTACTGACTTACAGTTTGAGGCTATATGCTGTGCTTCCTCTGGTCGCTGGTATTCTGACTGGTTGGCATCCTTTGGGTTCCTTGATTTCTATTCCTGCCTCATTCACATGGTGATGGTCTCTCCTTTCTCTTCTGGGTTACACTGACTTCTGGTTTCCGGCACCTCCTTGTGGCTTTCTCTCACTATTTCTGAATTTCTTCTGCTTATAATGGACTCCGGTGACTGGATTATGACCCTCCCTTATTCAGTAGGGCTACATGTTAACTAAAAATAATGTCTCCCAGAGACCCTATTTACAATGGGTCACACCCACAGGAATGTGAATTAAGGCCAAGAACGTGCATAAATCTGGAGTACATAATTCAACTCACCACTACTGATGATTTTTATTCTACCCTTGCTTGAGGCATCAGTTTGTTAAAACTGAAAATGGATAATCAAAGTGTAAGTCAGCAGCAGAGAATGTGTGGAAAATGGCTCCGGTATCAGGATTATACCAGTATTATTTCATCTTTTGTTTGACAACAGTTGTAGTTAGTAAAAGCACCTTAAAAAAACTCAGGAAAAATAATGCATCTGTCCTGTCTGCTGTTAATGTATCTATGAACAAATATAAATAACTGAGTGGTTAGATAAGGCTCATTTTCACAGCAGTATGATTCACTTTTATATTCTTCCTAGCAAAAAGAGATTAAATCATCTTTATTTTCTATCTGTTCCTTTTCTTTACTGTATGGCAGTTTTCAAAATTTTGTTGTTTTCTTTGTATTCTTCACTTGATTGTTTAGTTCATAAGCATCCTCTTGGTTGGAAAAAGAGAAATGACAACTTTCATTTACCTCTAAAATGAAAGAATGTCCTTGGAGGTTTTGGGGGCAGCTGGTGAAGTCACTCTCAGCGTGTTCAAATGGAGACAGTGTTGCTGCATCAGACATCACGGCAATTGTCTCAAGATGTAATTAAACTAATATTGAGGGACAAGATTTATGTGTCATTAAAGAAGCCCTCTTTTATGAAAATATGTTACATAGTATAGATGAAATATTTTCGCTACTTTTTTAGTAGAAAGGCTTCTAGCAGAAAGGCCTTTTTTGAAAATTTTCTATTGATTTTCTTACTTCCACTTCCATGTGGGGGTGGGGACTCATATGAACTAATCAATAAATAAATGTTCATTGAATGAAGCATTTTTTAAGAAGAGGAAAATGGCAAATTGAACTTTATATCTGAAGTATTACCTATTTGGAGGGATACTCAAACACTAATACAAACAGTTCGACTAAAATCAAAGTAGACAGCTAAGGAATATAGTCTGGTAATTTTGAGAAAGGTGTTTTTCTGGTTCCATCGAGTAATTAGCAATGATACATATGTATAAAACAAATATGATGGATCTTAAAGTGTTATATAATACATACTCACTATTGATAGGGCATACTCAGTTGGATCCAAAGACAGAACATATAGATGCAATGAAAACTTATGAAATTGGAAACTGCATATTGGAAAATGCATCCTCAAGTATGGATGAAGGGCATGTTTGAATAACTGGACCTGGCATAACCCAGCATGCAATATACCCCTTTTTACTTCTAAAGCCATAGAGGACTATAAAGATATCTCTCATGCCACAAAATCAATTCCAGAGCTCACAATCTAAAGTAGCCACAATTCTTCCTGATCCTACGGTACTGGATTTGGACAATACTAACTGGGAACAGAAAGAGTAAGAATCATTAAACTGTACTTGCTGATCTCACTATAGCAGAGGATAAATTTATTAAGGTTTTAAATTCTAAATAATAGCAAGCTGATAAATTAAACTCATGGCAAAATGACCAGCATAACACTGCAGAAGCCGCTGAAGTGAGTCACAGAGTAGTTCCATCATGTCATGCCTTCACTAGCCTCTCATTGTTGGGGCTACCATCTGTGTTGAGTTTAGAATTCAAGTTTAGGTTACTAGACAAGGTAAACTAAGATAAAGGCATATCTACTGGGCTTCTGATGTTTGCACTTACACATTCTGTCAACTAGACTATAATTTGATATTTTGGGATAAATTCTGGGTACCTGTTTAGTCAAAGGCAGAGCACAGGACCCAAGTTTACCTTGGCTTCCAATCATCATTATGTCACCAGCTTATCTATGAAATTCCAAGAGGTGACAGCTCATTTCTTATGTAGTTCTCTCCTGACTTTCTATTGCCTAGAACAGTAGCTGATGAAAATGTGCATTCTTGGGCTTTGACCATCATGCTATCTTCAACTGAAGGACCCAAGCACCTGGAGGTTTTCACATGTACTGATGTGACTGGTGAGTGTGGACTCCTGCCCAACATGCTAACATATTCTTAATTGTATTTTCTTCTCAAATTGCCCAAGTGACCTGAAATTCATGATAATATGTTCCCTTCTTATCTGTTTCTAAATGTGCCTCTCATCTCTCTCTCTCTTGATCAATTCCCTCCTCACACTGGCTTCTAGTCATTTCAACCAACATACCAAGACCATTTCTGCATCAAAACCTTTGTATTTGCTATTTCATCTGTGTGAAAAACACTTCCGATCACATTTCACAGAATTCATATTTCACATTCCTCAATTCTCAGCTCGAATACCACATCCTTAGAAACTTCTTGACTATGCACTTTTAAACTGGCCCTCAAAGACATTCTTACTCACTTCGTCTCATTTATTTTCTTCCTAGGTTTTATATCATTGTGATAGGAGAAGTAGTAGTAGGAGTGCTGATTTATTTTTTAAAACTTTAGCATCTATTTACTAAAATATATACTGCATGAGAACAGGAAACTTATCTTACTTGTTCTTCATTGCATCCACAATGCACAGAGCTGTATTAGCACATTTTAGGTGCAACAAATGGAAGGAAACAAAGAACGAATGAAGAGCTGAAGTCTTTTCTAAAACTAAGGAGCCTTCCTAAAGTTCTATCTCCTACCATGGATGAAGCATGCTCTTGGAAACCTCCATTTCTGCCAAGTATAGTGCCTCATATAATATCAACCCGAATGCCAGGTACCATTGGATTCTAACTGATATGCCTACCCATTAGACTGGTTCTCCTTGTACTGATGATGGCATAAATTAATTCATATATTTCATTCAAGAAAGTGATCAAGGTTGAATACGCCATATCTTTTTGAAATTTTATCTTGAGGAATGAAGTGGTCCTTCATGTGATTTGCCTTTGCAGATGTTTACTACCTGAGTCCCTTGGTAACTAGAAGTTATGATCTTGACTATAGTTATGGTTATTTTTTATCCATTCACATTGTCAAGGTATCAGCATGCCTCGTGTTTTAATAATCGCAAACATCAATGGGAGCCATAGTCTTTTTATGCAATCTATTACTGTATTTAATTTTTATGTATATATTACATTATATATTTTATATTACATTTATATATTACATTCCATGGCAAGAATTTCATTCTTCTTAACAAGTTAAGAATAAAAACGTCCATGTGTGTAGGGGTGTCTGTATATCTGTGTAATAATTGTTAAGGAGTTTAGGTGTTGGGGATTGAGTCATTTCCCCTGCAAAAGGCATTGTTCAGATCCAAGCCCCTGTTCCTGTGGGTGTGGACTCACTGGTAAGTGGGATCTTTGGAGATATTATTAATTAGGGTGTGCTCGTGCTGAATGAAGTTGGGTCTTAACCCAATATGGCTGAAGTTCTTCTAAGTAAAGAAAATAGTATACAGAAACCTAAACCACAGGAGAAGCAAGAAGTTGTAACTCAGCAGAAGCCAGAGGAGAAAGGAGAAGATACCACCTTGTGCATTGCTGTGTGACAGGAAAGCCGAGGAATCTTAAGGACTGACAGTTAGCCAGATGATTCTGACCTCAGGAAGAAGTATGCCTTCTAACCTCTGAAACTGTGAGGCAAACTTGTTGTTAAGCCAATCCATTGAACGGTTTTTGTTTTATCAGTTTTAGGAAACTAAAACACTAGTTTAATGAACAAAATAGACTTCAGTTATTATATCATTTTTTTCTCATTGTAAAGATCAAGCAATATTTAAATGTTCACTACTTAAGTCTTGAAATGAAGAATAATTTTTGTGTTTCTTGAGATTAATGAGAATCAGGTATTTGTTTTTTAAGTAATAAATTTGGATAATTGTTGGCATTATGATTTTCAAGATTATCTGCATTTTGGCAAAGTACATTGAATATATGTTCTAGATGTGAGAATTTTAATGCTGAAAAACAAAGCAAAGGATAAGAAATTGTAAAATATATAGACATAAAAAGAGATAGTGGCATTGATAAAAGTGAGTGAAAGCATTATAAAGTAGAGACTACGACTAGATTGCAATTATTTTGAAATCTCTGGACATAACATGTTTTCTATACGACAAACAGTATTCTGCAATCAGTTGTTCCTGTTTGTGAAAACTTAAATGTGAAACAAAATAAAATTTATTCTCCAGAAAACTCTGGTAGGTATTCAGATGCTTTCATTGATTCCGGAAAAACAGGAGTATCAAATTCATATTTCAATTAGATCTTTGGATTGGAGCCAAAGCTTTAAGTTTATCAATTTATATGTCACCTAAATTCACTGTGTGGCATGGCCATAGATTATACTGTACTTCTGAGTGTATGCACCATTTTTACAAGGACATCTAAGAAACAAAGCAATGTTAGAAAAAAACACAAATCTCTCAATATCCTGATTCCATTCATCTAACACCTCATCCTTTTGAAACATATATCCTCTTAGACAGAAATCTTTGCATTGGTTAAGATTGCAAATACAGAGTTCTATTCAAAGTGACTTTATATCAGAGTTTCTCAACAGTGGCACTACTGATATTTTAGACTGGAAAATTCTTTGTTGTGATGGGCTGTCCTGTACTTTGCAGGATGCTTGGCAGTATCTCTGACTTCTACCTACCAGCTGCCAATAGCAATACCCTCATCCAGTTTTGCCAACCAAAAATGTCTCCAGACGTTACCAAATACTCTCTAGGAGGCAAAATGCCCCCCATTTGAGAACTACTGGTTTATATAATTCTGTGCTGCCTAGAATATTTGTATTTAGATGAGTAACTCAATTAAGCCCTGAAAGCAAAACCTAAACTGAAATAAAAATAAGACTGGAATTAGAACCTGGCTAAATTCCTAAAAAGAAGTGGGCATTAAGCATATGGTTGCTAATTAACTCATATGGAAACTTTTAATACCAGCCAAATTTTTATATACAAGTTTTGTATTCCTATTTCCAAGCCATTTTCACAAAAGCTTAAAGTTCAAAATGACCTCAAAGTTCATCTAAACCAAATCAGTAATTGGACACATGCAAAAAATTAGTTGTCATAGGGGTAAATTATTCTCCAAGTGTTCAGCTAGGATAGTTGATCCAAAAACCCAAATCTAGCCTTGCACCAATTTCTCTCAAACATTCGATATTCTCTCAAGCATATGGTAATCCACCTAGACTCTCTTCTCCATTGCAGTGAACTGAATCTCAAGAAAAGACTGAAAAGCTCATTTACAATAAAGTGCATAATTAATATATGACATTTGGTAAGTTCTTTTCTGTAATAACTGGTAAAAAGAATAACTGCAAAAATTGGAACATGAGTTTTGTGGGAGAAAGGAGAATCAGGAATGCACAGGTTCAGGGGAGCATGAAAAGTTATTATCCATTAATGACAATATGCCATATATACTTGTTAGAGATTTTACCTTAGGAATCTGTATATCCATTTTCTTTCTCTTTTCACTTTGGTATTCACTGAAATGAACTTCTTCACTTTTGGTTTGGGGAAATAATAAAAATAAAATGTCATTTGTGGAATATTTTGACAACTTAGTGAGATTTGGCATGTGATATTTTTTAATACTCACCACGCATTCCCATAAAAAGGAGCAGCTGCAGGAGGATTGTGGGAGAATGGCAGAGTAGGGGGCTCAAGAACTCAGTCCTTCCACAAAACAAATATTACAGGAAGAGTCTAAAACAACTATTATGAAACACCAAAGACTAGAAGAACTGAATAGCAGCATGCAGGGATCAGCGAAAGAGAGAGGTTGATAAATTGCAGTAAAAAACAATAAATTGCACTCTCCACACAGCAGCTATGGGTACCCATCTGCCACTCAAGTGGCAGGCCACCATGGGGTCCGGCACTTGGATATCTTGTTGGTGACAGAAAAGGACATAAAAATCCTCTTCTCACTGACCAGGGCTGGGCCTGATTGATCACTAATCATGCTTTTCATTAGCGATCCCTGGGGGCCCATCATTGAGGGCAGCCATTTTTTTAAGCCCACGCCAAAGAAAGGCTGTGACAGCCATTGTTTTAACCCATTCTAGACAAAGGGCGCAGCAGAGCAGACTTAAACACACTACGCTTCCTCCAGGCTGCAGGGGACCTTTAGTTAAAGGGCTGCATTTGCTGGTCTGATCAAGAAAGCACAGCTTTGGGGAGCCATGCATGACATTCTTGGCACCCTTCTTGATCCTTCTGCAGGGCACTTGGGAGCTGGTCTGCAACCCTTTCATTGATCCCTGGCCCTGGTTTAGCTGGGAAAGACTGACTTAGAAAAGACCTCTCTGGCATATCCCTCCTCCCAGAATTTGTCCTCCAGACAAAAGCAGCTGGAAACAACAAAAGGAGTGTAAGAAACTACAGAGGCAGACATTCTGGGACAAAGGCGTGCCAGCTTCAAAGAAAGGAAGAGGGAGATCTGTCTCCCAGGAAACATAGGGGATGACTAAACTCCTGTAAATAGGAGGACTCCAAACAACTAACAAACAAAACCCAGGACAAAACACAGCCCCAGAAATACAGGTAAAACCCTGTATATCGCATTCTTCTTTGCCACACCTTCCTGAAATAGGACTGAAGCTCAAGAAAATCTCTGTCTTACCACAAGCTATTACAAAATCAAGAAACAGATATATCAGGGAATATATCCCAGAGTTAAGATTTTAAAATATTGAAATGTACAGTGTGCAGCAAAAGACTACAGGAAAAACAAAGTAAAAGGAAATGATAGTCCATCCAAAGGAAGAGAATGAATATCCACAAAATACCAAGGAAGACGACCAGGATATGTACAAACTGAACAGAGATTTTGAAAAAAATGATATTAAAAATGCTCAAGGAGATGAATAAAAATACAGAAAAATAACTAAAGGATATCAGGAAAACAATGAGTGAGCAATATGAGAAACTTAGTAAAAAGATGCAAATTCTAAAAAAGGAGCCAAATGGAAGAAATGGAGTTGAAGACCACAATAACTGAAGTGAAAAATCCCCAGGAAGGGTTTCAAGAGAAAATTGAAGCAGACCAAAAAAGAATCAGTGAACTTGAAGACAAAACACTTGAAATGAAATCAGGCAGAGAAGAAAAAGAAAAAAGAATTATAAAAAGCAAAAATAGCTTAAGACACCTTTGGGATACCATCAAGCATATCAACATACATATGTTAGGGGTCCCACAAAGAGAAGAGAGAGAAAGGGGCAGAAAGAAAACTGAAAGAAATAATGACAGAGCAATTCCCAAACTTAGTAAAAGATGTGACTATGTATATCCAAGAAACTCAGAGAACATCAATTAGGATAATATGAAGAAAAACAGACCCTGACATATACTGTTCACACTATTGGATACAAAGGCCAAGAAGAGAATTCTAAAAGCTGCAGAGAAAAGCAGCATGTTATGTACAAGGGAGACCCAGTTAGATTGAAAGCTAATTTCTCATCAGAAACCATAGAGGCAGGAAGGCTAGAAGTGAGTTGAAATACTAAGTGCTGAAAGAAACAGCAGTCAACCAAGAATTTTATATTCAGCAAGAATTTCTTTCAAAACTGAAGGAGATGAACACATTCCCTGATAAACAAACCTCCTGAGGGAGTTCATCACCATTAGACCTGCCCCACAAACAATGCAAAGGGGTATTATTCAAACTGAAAGTAAAGGATACTCAAGAGGGTTTCAATGCGGCATATAAAGATTTCCAGTAAAGGTAACGATTTGGGTAATTATAAATGCCAGTATTATGTACTATATTATTTCCACTTCTTATTTCCAACAAGTGCTAAAATGCAAATGCATAAAAAGTGAAGACTTATCTATGGTTTTGAACACTACACAAGCAATGGACCCCAAGTGAAACCATGGATTATAATTAATAGTACATTAAAAATATGAGCTATCATCAATTCTAATAAATGTTAGACACCAATGCAAATGTTAAAATAGAATGGTATACAAGGATCCTCTATTCTATGCATGATTCCTCTGTGTAAACCCACAACTTCTCTAACAAAGAAGGAAAAAGTAACAGTTGCCTAAATTAAAACATGAAAAAAAGATGTTCACCTGAATTTGCTGATAAAATTAGTTGACTATTTGAAATAAAATTAGATCCTCTTAATCTAGGATTATCATTATAATTTTAAATGACATGAAGAGTAAATGTAAAAATGAAATTACCTTTTTGAAGGCTCTATGAAAATGTTGCACATTTTCAAGATCTTCTAATGAAAAACAGACCAAAGAATAAAGAAGTTAATCATAAATTAATGGAAGATGCTACAGAGGAATAATCAAATAGTTGTTTTTAGTTCTACAATTGCTCCTTTTATTAGGATTAAATATCCACATCATTTGCCCTGTGTCTTTGCATTGGCTCCATGTAGAGAAGATGGCACTCACATCCCCATCATAGTGACTTATTAGGGCAGTGGACTGGCAAACCCATAAGCTACAAAGATTTTGTTTCGTTCTTTTTACAACAGGATCATAACAATACCTGATAAATGTAAACTTTGACTATATTTACAAATATACCTTTATTTCATATTAGTGGGAAAAACATATTAGAACATTTGGCTAGACATTTGAAAAAATAAAGTAACAGGATCCTAACTGAAATTAAATAAAAATGATCCAAAAGGTAATTGTAAAAATATGACACAAACATATACCTAACATTTTTAAAAACTTTAAAGAAAAAAATAATACACATCAAAGAGATAAATAATCTTTAATATTAATAATTCTTCTATACATTTTAAGGACAATAGGCTTATTTGAAAAAAATGCAACATATATAATAAAGATTTTATATGACTAAGGGAAAAAATTTTGACCTTTGAATATGAAAAAAAAAAGGTGAGAAAAATGAGCAAAAAAGTAATAATCAATGCCACACCCCCAAATTAAGAATGGCTATATTATAATTTGTAATAGTTTTGCTGTCAAGTCTATTCTGAATATTCTTCTATTTCTGAGTGAATGTTCTTCTATCTTAAAATTCCTTATTTAAAAGGAAGAATTCCAAGAGTAGTCTTCTTATCTTCCTTTGCAGTTAGGAAACCTAAATTTGACTTTGGGTCCACCAACCTGATGCATCAAAATTCTAAATGATATATCAATTGGTACAATAAGTTGTTGCAGACAACAGTAACTTAGGGAGAGAGGAGAAATGCTGACTTTATCATCAGGCCTGGTTAGAGCTGATGGCTCCAAGAAAAAAAAATAGCTAAAATTAAAAATAGGAATTTCTCACCACGTGATGTTTAGTGGTAAAATATAATTAAGTTATGACCAATGGCAATCTAGAGTAAAATGCCCACGGAGCACAATGCTTTTCATGATCTGGCAGCTGTTCTGGTAAAGAAATATAAAGGCCATGAGGAATGTATGAACTTGAAGGCGAGTTGGTTGCTTCAAACTTACTGTCAACTTGAAAGAAAAGAATAATAAGCTCAAAGTCCATAAAGCTTGTCTCAAGGCACAAAGAGAACTATAGGGATTTTTATAATTCTTATGAAATAATCTTGTATCATTTGCAACTGCAGATTTGAGGCAGAACACTAGAAGTCTGATCCTACCAATTATAAAATTTCAATGTTGATTGGATACCCAGCCACATTACTACTCCCATATTAAAGCCGATTAAATGATTGTGAAAAAGTAAGATTCTATAAGTCTAGATCAGGAAAATATGGTAAGTACATATGACTCAGTGTACCCCAATTTTGCAAAAGTGTCTCTGAGTCTGCATTGTTATCAGAAACGCCCCTCCCAATCCAAGAACCCTTTTTCTCTTGCTTAAAACCAAATAACAACCTCATTTGGGGAAATTATCTTATATGGGAAAATTATTTTTATCATTTCCATTCTCCAACATTTCTACCTATCTCTAGATCACTGCATAAAATTCAGTGGTGTTTCTTCTCTGGAGAAGATGGCAGAGTAGGGAGCTCCAGGAATTAGTCATCCAACAAAACAACTATGAAACAGGTGGAACTTTCTGAAACAACTCTTTTGAAATTCCAGAGGCCAAGAATTTTCTGATTTTTATAAGCAAACATCCAGACAAAAATTTATGGGAATGTATTCAGAAAATACTAACCAAGTATCATGGAACATAATCATAGGATTCACATTTATTAGCATGATTTTACTTTCTAGAATATTTGGAATTGTGTGAACTTGAGCCCATGATAATCATTTGGTTTTTTGCTTGGTTAGTTTACTGAAATAAGGACTTAATGAAGACTGGTATATGCTTGAAATTCTTGGCATATTCTGTTTGAAAAGACTCAACTAAATAGGGAAATGAGAATAGTGAAGAGGTTTTATCAACTCCCTCCTTACAATTATTAAGTGAATGTGAAAAATACCCTGGTAATTGAGAAGTTCATGGATGATGGAGTAACAGTATCTTTGAAAAGTAATGTAGCAGCTGTTCTCTATGAGCCAGGAAAGTTGGTAGGTGGTTGAAATGGACTCCCTTATATCAATGTAGAGCACTAATCCCTTGGTGCTGAGACCAAATAATAACAATGAATTATCACATACAAGATGTGATTTCGGGCCCGGCTAGATAGCTCAGTGGATAAAGAGCTCGCCGGTGTACCACATGGGAGGCCCCGGGTTCGGTTCCCGGGGACCTCTCCGAGCGGGCAGACGGCCTTGAGAAAGGCAAGCCGCCGTGGGCGGGGCAGACCCGCCGTGGGCAAGGCAAAGTCACCCGTGAAAAGCGGAGCTGCCGCCTGCGAACTGCGGAAGCCAAGCAGCCCGCAAAAAAAACATGGAGGACTGCTGCCCGCAAAACATGGAGCAGAGCCGCCCGTGGGAATGGAATGGAGCCACCCTCGAACGGAACGAGCCACTGCCGTGGAGGGCCGACTCAGCGCGTCGCCGCGGGGACGGGGGGAGACAAGAAGCAGACATAGAAAAGCACAGAAGAATGGACACACAGCGAGAGCAAGCAGAAAGGGGGGGGTATGTAATAAATAA
>PVKH010015366.1:0-16084 GCA_004027955.1 Chaetophractus vellerosus | reverse complement strand
GATTTGGGCCTGAATTATCCAGATGTGGTTGTAAATTAGCTTGAGCATCCTAGTCTTCAGGAGGGCCCTACAGGGGAGCTCTACGAAGGACATGAGCCTGCAAGGAAACCTTTAGCAAAAGCTTCGCTTTGATGACCTGGCCAGCGACATCTCCACGCCCCCCACGGCGCCTCCGTACCTGTCTTTGCCAGTCTCGTGTTTGAAGAGCTCGTCGAACTGCAGCATCTTGTGGCGCGTGATCATGAAGGCCTTCAGCCGCGGCAGCACCTGGCTCAGCAGCTGCAGGTTGTTGTAGACCTGGCCCTTGCCGTCGCGCCGCATGTAGCTGCTGGGGCCCCAGAAGATAAACACGGTGCCCTGGCTCACGTTGAGCAGGTCATGGCGGTTGCGGAGGATCCGCTGGATGCTGGAATGCGCGATGACCCTGAGGGTGGTGCGATTGCCCACGTCGCGCCCGTAGCCCCGTGTGGGGGCGTCATTCATGCGGATGACACACTCTGTCTGGTCGATCTGGGTGCCCTGCCGGCTGCGTAGCAGATGCCCGGAGCTCGTCACCAGGGCGCAGTCCCTGCAGTGCATTTTCAGGGGCTGGAAGGCAGGGGGAAGAAGGAGGCTGTTAGCAGCAAGAGGCTTCACCTGACAGCAGCAGGCTCCAAAGATGCCCATCTCCCCGCCCCTTTTCCCCAAGAGTATATCCCCTTTGCTATTACTTCCTCAACCTTTACATTCTATTCCAAACTGGTGAGCAGGAGATTTGCATAAGAGAAAAAGAGAGAGGGCAGTGACCTGCCAAACATTGGGCTGGGGACTTCACTGATATTATAAAACCATCAAACTGTCACATCAGCCGGGTGAGGTTGCTGTTATCACCATTTTAGAGATGAGTACACTCAGACTAAGAGATGTTAAGGAAGTTAACCAAGGATGTATAACTAGAAAGTGATAGTTATTCACTAGTTACTAGTTACTTTCAACCCCAGATCTTTCTGAGTCCAAAATTCCCTATCAGTTAAAGAAAAGACTATACAGCAAAATTCTGTGGCACTGTTCTGTTGCTTTTCATGCACCTTATTGGGAGTTACCCATTTATCAATATTCTCTGCGCTGGCTTGCCTTCGCCAGGAGGCCCTGGGAACCGAACCCGGGGCCTCCCATGTGGTAAACCAGAGCCCAACCAATTGAGCCACAGCCAGTTCCCCTTATCAATATTCTTGAGTGCTGTACAAATATTCTTAAGTTAGCATCGTCAAAGAATCACATGGAAAATAACACGCAAAGTGTAAGCTCTTGGATGCCGTAATTTTGAAATGATGATTAGGCTTGTTTGCCCCCTTTTAAGGGGATAGGGAGAGAAACTGAGTTAGACCATCTTATAAATGTAAGGAAATCCTCACGCCTAGAGCCACAGACCTCATTCGGGGATTCCATCACCCTGTCCTTCCCTCATCTGCAGTGAGCACATGCTTTGCGGAAGTCTCAGCTGTGCAGTGCCCACGGGGGACAATTCCAATGGCAACACTCATTTCAACACCCTGCACATCAATGATTTGCTTTCTGAGCACCTAAGCTCTAACAAATTAAACATTCTTCTGTTCATGTTTAATGAGAAATATCTCTTTGTTGCTGTTTGAAGATAATGTAATTAGGGCCTGAGGCCAAGGCCAGCAAGTGCACAAGAAAATGACAATCAAGAACGTGGTGAGGGAATGTTGCATTGTTAGCTTTCCTCCTTCTTCTGCCCTTCTTCGCTTTTCACTTTGAGCAGGACACGCTGGCTCCCTGCACAACCTCAGGAAATTGGACCCAATTTAGTACCTTGTATACTCAGCCTTGTATTTACTCTTGGAGTTTCCGGAGCCATGGCTCTGTCTTCAGAACCAGAAGGAAAGCACCTCCAGGGCAGCCATCTTCTACCACTGTGTACTGACAAAGAGCACCGGCTCCGGGATATGACAGGGCGGTTCCTGCCTTGTTTCCACCACCTGTTAGCTACGAGAATGTGGCAAGTGACTAACCTCAACAAGTCACAGTTTTTCTCAACTTTATATTGAGGATATCTTACTCTATCCTGGCAGAGTGAAAAAAACAACAACAACAAAGATACACAGAATTAACTTGGACCATTTGAAACTACCAATATTTGACTATTTGATCTGCAAAAAGAGCAATTGTGTGGTTGAACCTAGTACTTAGCATAGGACCTGGCACAAAGTGCCCATTCAATAAATTATAGCTGCTATTAAAATGATCAGTCAGTGTGTAGCCTGCTGTAGGTACTCAGTAAACAGAACTCATCACTGGGTTTATAGCTGCTTATGAAATGCATACCATTGCCAATTCTCATCATTCAGTCAACACCCAATTCCTCTTAGGTGGCAGGCAATATGCTGGGCCATAAGAATGCAAAGATGGACAAAAGAAGCCGTCAGAGACCTTATACTCTTGTGAGGGAGAGCAGGAGTGTGATAAAGTATGATGGAACATGAGGAGAGGGGACTGGCAGAGCACATCTAGGCTGCAGCAAAAAGAAAAGAGCTGTCAGGTAATATTTATTGATTGCTCATTGTGTGCCAGGCACTGTTCGGAGTTCTTTATATAATTGCATTAATTCTTCATATAACCCTAGAAGTTAAATCCTATTATCATCATTCTCATTTTACATATGATAATACCAAGGTATAGACAAGTGAAGCAAATTGCTCAAGATCATTCGGTTTGAAAGTGGCAGAGCTGGGATTTGAACTCAGTCTGACTGTAGAGCCCATGGGATTAACCGTTATGCTGTCACAGTACAGTAGAATAAAGTGCCATGAATGTTTCCTTTACACATTGCTTACCTTCCTTCCTCCCTCCCAGAAACTCAGTGATGCTACTGCTCAGGCAGCAGTGTTGTTAGAGCTCACAGGGCCCCGGGATGGATGCGGTAAGCGTCTCCAGTGCCTCAGAGACCATCCATGGGAGACTCATCCAACTACAGCCTTAAGTCCACGATGGTGAGATATGGTTAAGACCAAACCTTCCTTTTGAGGAAGATCACATCCCAGATTCCTAGAAAGTATTCCTTGCACCCCTCAGGAAATTGCTGGAGCCTGGAGAGAACTGCTGGGGATGAGGGGCAATTTCAGTGGCCAAAGGATGGAGGGAATACTAAATTTTCCTTTCCCTTATTTTACCTGCACATCCTGTATGTAAAGAATGAGGAGGGAAAGTTCAAGGAACATTTATTCAGCAAACATAGAGTCCTTGTTACGTGCCAGGTCCTGATCTTGGTGCTGCATATAGAAAGACAAGGAGCGCACTGTCCAGGGAGAGGGTGACTCCCAGACAGGCAATTACAGGAGCATGCAGTAAGTGCTAAAATACACTGATGCACAAGCTGCCTTGGATCAAAGATGCGGGGAAGTTTGAGCCTAGCTAGAAGAGTTAGAGAGCTGGGAAGACAATCAGGAAATGATTGTGCAATGGACACCGGATGAGACCATTTTAAAAAGGAGGCAGTAGTCAACGGTGTCCCAAGCCATGACAACACAGGTAAAACAAGGCATGCGAAGCGGTCCTTGGATTTGGTGACCTTGACCAAAAGAGTCTCCGTTGTGCAGAGGTGACAAAGATCTAACTGTGGTGGGAGGTGAGGGAGTAGAGGCCAAAGCTTGGCTGGGAAGTGTTGATAAGGGATTCATGGTGGAACAGGGCAGAGCCATAGGACTGACTCTGACTCTGACTCTTCTGGCAATTAACAGACCCGGTTTGTCTGAGGCTGCCTGGGTTTTAGCACTGGATCTCCCGCGCCCTGGGAAACTACTCAGTCCTGGACACACTGGGATGGTTCCTCACTTTATTGCCACTCAAGGAGAATCTCACTTTTAAAAAATCCTACAAAGTCAAGAAGGATCATCTGCAAACAGCATGTTATTCAATGATGATTAGGATCAGTAGACCCATCATATAAACCCGACTTTTTCACAAATGAGGTACTTAAATTTTTCACCCATTAAAAAGGGGGGTAGGAAGAGGATCAACAAGATGCTTGCCTCCAACTGATGGTCATTCATTCATTCATTCATTCATTTAATAGACATTTACTGAGCACTGAATATACCCCTGAGATGCCTCAATACATCTGCTTATCAAGGTAACTTTTTAAGAGTTCCTCCCATTGGATGCCTCACATACAACTAGCATCCTGAATTTTTCAGTTTGATTTATACTTTTCAAGACATTGTGCTTATTATTACTCAGAAAAACATTCTGAAGTGAGGTACCAGCAGCATCTCTTTCCCCCATAATTAATTATTCTGCTAGTGATTCTCACAGCTCGCGGCTGGTTGACAGTTGAACCAATCATCACCTTAAGGAGATTCCAAGGCCCTCTCTCCTTTTCCCACAGGAGGCCAGATGAAGATCCTTTCTGGGAAAGACCAAGGTTCCTGACCATGCCACACCTCTGTGATTACTGGACACTAACAAAACACCCTGGGTCTGCTCAGTCCCAGAAGGCCCTGCTGCAGGATTCCTGCCACCTGCCTTAGCTCTGTGGCATTGGGAATCTCAAGCACCAAGAACCATTCTTTGAGTTGTGCAGATGCACCGAACAATGCAAAAAAGTTCAAAGTCTGAATTGTGCCTTAAGTGCATTTCAGTAAGTGATGCCAATGAAATGACAATAGCTGTTCTAAACATAATGTTACACTTCCAGCAGCTGAGAAAAGCATGTACCAAACGCTGAGTCACTTCCAAAGAAGGAGGAACCGAAGTCTGTTTTCTGCATTCAGAGGAGTTGTCTGTGTCTTGGGAGGCAGAATGACTAGTAATTATACAACCTGTGTGACCCTGATCCTCAGAATGCTTTACAGTCCTCTGAGAGATCCTTGTTCCTCCACTTCTCCCACTCTAATCTTAAGGCTGTGGGTGGAAATATTCACACCTTGGTGAGTTAAGACTCCAGATGCAGTGTTTACATGGTTGATGAATCACTAGGCAGACCACAGGAAGGTGAACTTGCAACATTACCAGTTTGCCTGGGAGATGAAACACCACAGACAACACCAGAGGGGAGATGGCTCCTGGAGGAGTCACCTCCTACCAGGCATTTTCTTTGACTTCGTCTTCCCAGGATTCAGCCTCCCTGCTTCTTTGGGACATTTTCCTTAAAGCCCCATTTGGAAAGGTGTTCAATCCATTGGTAGGAAACATGGACACTCATATTAAGTCACCCCAATCTTGGAAATCTCTATTCCATCCAGAACTATATCAACCAGTTATTAATACTGAAAGGATGGGCAGGTGGATGGATGAAGAAATGACTGTCAGCCTCCTCCCGTCTTCTCGGTCCTCTGAGAAAACCTACCTTCGGAGACATAAAAAGTAGATGTCCTTACCAAGAATTTACCTACTAACCCCAGCTCTTGGTACTGAGACTGTGGAGAGAAGCAGGCGGAGTGGGCTGTGGAAGTTGCTGTCTGCAGAGAAGGAGGCTGTGGTCATTTGCCTCTGAGCAGCCTCCGGGCCTGGGGAGACTTAATGGCCAGAGCCTAGGGCACAGCCTGGAATTAATGGCTGGCTGGGAAAGTGGCCCAGGACACAGTAAGGGCCATTAAGCCCGGCCAGTTATTAATCCCTAGTAAGAGCATGATGCCAAGGTCATTAGCGCTGTTGTGAGGTGAAAAATGCCCAGGAAAATCTACAGCGCACAGAGGAGTTACCAATTCTCCAGGCAGCTGATGCTCGGAGCTGCAGTCTGGCCCCATGAGGCTACTGCGCAGGTGCCTGTGGGAGGCAGGTGGGCTGGCGCTCGGGCAGGAGTGCGCGTGCACACACAGGTGCATACTCACGCCATGCTTGTCATTTCTTTTCTTTTATTGTAGTAAATATATATAAGATGAAAATTTCCATTTTAACCATTTTTAAGTTTCCAATTCACTGGCATTAATTTACACTGTTGTGCTACCATCACCACCATCTACTATCAAAACTTTTCTATCACCCCAAACAGAAACTCTGTATCCATAAAGCAACAGCTCCTTTCCTCCCCCCACCCGCACCCCCCACCCCTGAGAGCCTTTAATCTACTTTCTGTCTCTAAGGATTTCCTTATTGTAGGTCTTTCAGATAAGTGGAATCATACAACATATGTCTTTTGTGTCTGGCTTACTTCACTCAACATGATGTCTTCAAGGTTCGTCCATGCTGTAACATGCACTGGAACTTTGCCATTTCATTTTTCTTGTCTCTTCTGCTCTGATAATTTGTCATCTTCCCCAGCATATAGGGCAGTGTCTGCCATTTAGTGGGGATTTATGAGTATTTTAGAGTATTTTACAATGGGTGAACAAGTCTCTCCTTCCATGTGTACTCTCATCCCCCAAAACAAAGACCAAATGAGGGAATAGGGGAGCATGGCAGCTTTCATCATAAGCTGTGGGCCACAGCAGCAATCCCTGTTTGAGGAACTGTGCTCAGGGAATCAGGTCTGATTTCTGTTGCAGCCCAAAGAGCAAAGGCAGAGAGGCAGATGCCTCCTGAGCTTTTCTTTAGAGAATGGAGCAGACCAAGTCAAATTAAAGTTGACACCTAAACCACTCAGTGATGTCCTTGCAAACATTTGCAGCATGGCAATATCAGGCTTCACTTTTTAAAATTCTGATTTATTTGGCAGAGGAAAAGGTACCTCAGAGCATAATGTCCATTAGCTCAGTAATGAGACCAGTCTTGCTTTGGGAGCTGCCTGTTGGTCTGGAGCAAATATAAGATATATTAAATAGCTGCAGGTGTTTCTAGAATCTCTGCACTTTTCGATCTGATGTTTTCCTGTAATTACTGGGCTTTTATTAGCTGTCAATCTCAGTTCAGTCTGACACCAGGTTTTAGGTTTAAACCACTCTGATTATTTAATGTGATTCACTAGAAAAATGTTCCTCTTCCAAGCTGAAACTTTCTCTCTTATTCAAGGACAAGCCCATCCACCAGCTTACACTACCCAAAAGTCCTCCTCTATTTACCCACTGTCATATTATATTATTTCCATCTATTGGTTGGCTAAGGATGAAAGAGCTTCATGGTCAGGAGGCAGGACTGAGTGGTGTTTAAAATATGGCCTTTGCAATCACATATCCAATAAGGGTTTAATATCCATGATATACAAAGAGATCATACAACTCAATAATAAAAAGACAAAGTACCCGATTAAAAATGGGCAAAAGACTTGAAAAGACAATTGTCCAAAGAGGAAATACAAATGGCAAAAAAAATAAAACACAAAACACATTAAAAAATATTCAACACCACTAGCGATTAGGGAAATACAAATCAAAACTACAATGAGATATCATTTCACACCTATTAGAATGGTTGCTATTAAAAAGTCAGAAAACTGTAAATGTTGGAGAGGATGTGGAGATAGGAACACTTATTCACTGTTGGTGGGAATGTAGAATGGTACAGACACTGTGGAGGACTGTTTGGCATTTCCTAAGAAAGTTGAATATAGACATGCCATGTGACCTGGCAATACCATTACAAGGTATATACCCAGAAGAACTGAGAGCAGTGACACAAACAGACATCTGCACACGGATGTACATGGATAAACAAATTGTATATACACACAATGGAATATTATGCAGCTGTAAGAAGAAATGAAGTTATGAATCACATGACAACATGGATGAACCTGGAGGACATTATGTTGAGTGAAGCAAGCCAGACACAAAAGGGCAAATACGGTATGATTGCACTATTATCAACTAAATATATTGTGTAAACTCATCGAGTTAATAATTAGAATTTGGTCACAAGAAAATAAAAGGAGGGTAGAGAATGGAAAGCTAAGGGTTAATTTGTGCAGAATTGGTAAAAATGTTGTTTGTAAATCTTTGGAAATGAATAGAAATGTTGAAAGCGTATCATGGCATTTGTAACTAGCAGTGCTATTATATGGGTATGACAGTGGTTGAAAGGGAAAGTCTAAAGTTATGTATATTACTAGAAAGAAAGCTAAAAACTGTAACATAGGATTATATAACAGTAAAACCTAGTGTAAAGCATGAATATGGGGGATATTGCATATATAAGCTGTTTTCACAAAATATAAATACATATAAAATAGAGAGAAGGAGAAAGAATAGCAGCTATGTATGGCAGGGGAAGCATAGAGATAATGAAAGTGCTCTAAGAATGACTGAAGTGATAAATGCACAAATATGTGATTACAGCAAATACCACTGATTGTACGCTTTGGATGGGTTTATGCTTTATTAATATGTATCAATAAAATCGATTTGTTAAAAAAATAAAATAAAATATGGCCTTTGGAGTCATTTGGCTTTGAACCTGTTTCTCCCACTCCTTAGATGGATAATTTTGGGAAAGTGGCTTTGCTTTTCTGAGCCCCAGTTTCCTCATCCATCATATGGATACAGTAAAGCCAGTCTCAAAGGGAAGGTTTGCCATCCCAAAGAATGGTGCACTTTTCACCAAATTTCTCAAGCCAAAAAAATCCAGATAGCTCTTTTTTTTTTTTTTGTTACATATCCCCCCTTCTGCTTGTTCTTGCTGTGTTCATCTTTGCATTCTTCTGTGTCTGCTTTGTCTCCCCCCGTTGCGGCAATGCGCCGAGTCAGTTCACCGCGCGGGCGGCTCTGCTCTGCTCGTGGGCAACTTGCCCTGCCCGTGGCGGCTTTGCCCTGCCTGTGGCAGCTTTTTGCTCCGCCCATGGCAGCTCTGCCCTGCCCATGGCGGTTTGCCCTCTCAAGGTGGTCTGCCTGCTCAGAGAGGCCCCGGGAACCAAACCCAGGGCCTCCCATGTGGTGAACCGGCGCCCTATTCACTGGGCTACAGCCAGCCCCCAAGATAGCTCTTAATAGCTCTCTTTTTCTATTTCCTACAACCCATCTAAACCTGTTGGATATCTTCTCTCACATGCATCCCCAATGCTACCACTTCTCACCTTCTCTGCTGCCACCAACTTCATCTAAGCCACCATCATCTCTCCTCAACTTCTGCAGCACACTCTTAACTGATCTCTACTTCCCTTATTCTTTCCCTCCCCTACATCCCTTCCATTCCATGTACCCCCATTCCCCAAAACAAAAACAAAATGAGGGAATAAGGGAGCATGGCAGCTTTCATCACAAGCTGTGTGGCCACAGTGGCAATCCCTGTTTGAGGAACCGTGCTCAGGGAATCAGGTCTGATTTCTGTCACAGCCCAAAGAGCAAGGGCAGAAATCTCCATGAAGCTCCTGGGGTGACCTTTAATATGTAAATCAAGTCATGCCACCACCTGCTTAAATCCTCTAATAGTTTCTTATTACACTGGGAATAAAAAACCTAAATCAAATACAACTGAGGCTTTCAAGATCAACAATTGAAATCCTTGTCTATCTTTCCAGCATCACGTTATACAGCACTCTCCCTTGATCATACTGCCATTTCTTCATTGCTTGCTCACACCAAGTTCATTCCTGCCTGATGTGCTTTGTGTTAGGTATTCCCCTACCCAAGCCACTCTTCCCCTGGTCTTTGCATGGCAACTCCTCACATCCTTCAGGTGTTAGCTCAAATCACCCGCCCAGGAAGACGTTCCTGGCCATGCTATCTAAACCAGCCCCCTTTCCCATACATATCCTGTCACTTTTTCCCATTATCTAGATTTATTTTTTAAAACACACACCTCACTACCTAAAATTATTGGTTTTTGTGTTTAAAGTTTATTGTTTCTCTCTTTACTATAATCTAAGTACCGTGAAAGCAGGGGCTTGACCTTATTCATACTCTAGATTCAGCACCTAGAATGGTGTCCAGCATATAGAAGGTGGGCAACAAATATTTTTACATTAATGATTGAATGATAAGGCGTGTAAATGATTTACCACAGTTCCTGGTGCACAAAGAGCTTTAAATAGATATATTTATTGCATTTAAGTATCATCATTCTGCCAGGAACCAGTCCCTCATATTTTTCTGCTTGGATAACTAGGTTGTTTTTTCTAAAGCACAGTATACAGAAACTCATGCTATTCCCACTTTCAGCACTAGATGACCTTCGGAAAATGCCCATGAAATCTCATGATGCCATTAAATTTTTTAAAAATTGCATTTTATTTTTAAGAATCTCAAGCTCTGCCGACTGAGCTAGCTGGGCGCCATTTTATTTTTAAAATTTATCTTTTAACAGCTTTCGTGAGATAAAATGAACCTGTTTTTTCTTAACATAATAAAGGCCATATATGAAAACCCACTGCTAACATCATACTTACTGGTGAAAGACTGAAAGCATTCCCTCTAAGATGAGGAACACGACAAGGATGCCCACTGTCAACACTGTTATTCAACATTGCACTGGAAGTTCTAGTTAGAATAATTTGACAAGAAAAAGAATAATAAAGGCATCTAAATTGGAAAAAAAGAAGTAAAACTTTCCTTATTTGCAGATTGCATGACCTTTTATAGAGATCCTGAAGACCTCTATAAGCTACTAGAGCTAATAAATGAATTCAACAAAGTAGTGGGGTACAAGATCAACACCCCAAAATCAGTAGTGATTCTACTCACTAGTGATGAACAATCTGAAAGGAAAATCAAGAAAATAATTCCATTTACAACAGCAACTAAAAGAGACAAAATTTCAAGGACTAAATCTAGCCAAGGATATAAAAGACTTCTTTGTGGAAAACTGTAAAACCTTTGTAAAAGAAATCAAGGAAAACCTAAGTAAATGAATAGCCATTCCATGTACATGTATTAGAAGACTAAGTGTTGTTAAGATGTAATTCTACCCAAGCAATTTACAGATTCAAATGCAATCTCATCAAAATTCCAACAGCCTTCTTTGTAGAAATGGAAAATCCAATCATCAAATTTATATAGAAGGGTTAGAGGCCCCAAATAGCCAAAAACATCTTGAGAAAGAAGGAAGTTGGAGGACTCTTACTACCTGATCTTAAAACTTATTACAAAGCCACAGTAATCAAAACAGCATGGTACCGGCACAAGGACAGACATAAACCAATGGAATCTAATTGAAAGTTAAGAAATAAACCCTCACATCTACAGTTAACTGATTTTTTTTCAGAGCTTATCTATAGCACAGTTCTTTTTTAAAAAATATTTTTTATTAGGGAAGTTGTGAACTTATAAAACAATCATGAACATGTGTAGCATTCTCATACAACACCATTCCATGAACACACTACATTGTTGTGGAACATTCGTTACAAATTATGAGATAATATCATCAGACTATTACCACTAACTATGGTCTATAGCATACATTTGGTATATTTTTTCCATACCCCCCTGTTATTAACACAATACAACTTTGGCATTGATGCAAGAATATTACAGTATTGCTGTTGACTACAGTCCATAGGTTACATTAAGTGTATTCTTCTCATGCTTCTCCACATTCTTACCACCTTGCAATAGTGATGTAAATTTGTTCTAGTTCATAGAAGGACATTTTTGAATTTGTACTATAACCAAAATTCCCATCCACCTCTGGGTTCACTATGTTTTTCAGTCTCTAGATTATTCTCTAGGTTTCTTTCAATTGACCTTTACATCCCTAGACTATCCTTTTCCGCCACAACCCCATTTATAAACCAGCATTAATATGTTACCATCAACTCTATTTCCATACTTTTACAGTCAAGTTAATTAAAATTTCTGCATACATTAAGTATTAGTATCCCTTCTCAGCCCTCCTCTTATCTCCCAATAACTTATACTCTAGGCTTTAACTCCATGGGTTTGCTCTTTTTATTCAGTTTGTATTAGTGAGAACAGTCAATTGATTTTTGACAAGGCTGCCAAGTCTACTCAATTGGGATAGAATAGTCTCTTCAGCAAATGGTGCTAGGAAATTGGGATATCTATAGGCAAAAGAATGAAGGTCGATCCCTATCTCAGGCGATATACAAAAATTAACCCAAAATGGATCAAAAACTTAAATATAAGAATCAAAACTATGAAACTCCTAGAAGAAAACATAGGAAAGCATCTTCTGTGTCACGCAATGGTTTCTTAGACTTTATGCCCAAAGCACAAGTCACAAAAGAAAAATTAGATAAATGGGACTTCATCAAAATTTAAAATTTTGGTGCATTAAAGGACTTCATCATGAAATTAAAAGGACAACCTACAGAATGGGAGAAAATATTCAGAAACCATGTATCTGGTAAAGGTTTAGTATCCAGAATCTATAAAGAAATCCTACAACTCAACAACAAAAGGACAAACAACCCAATTAAAAAATGTGCAAAAGAATTGAATACACATACAATGGCCAGGAAAAAAGCCATGAAAAAATTCTCAACAGTATTAGTCTTTAGGGAAATGCAAATGAAAACCACAATGAGACACCATTTCACACCTACTACAATGACCATTATTAAAAAAAAAAACAGAAAATTACAAGTGTTGGAGAGGATGTGGAGAAATAGGAACACTCATTCATTGTTGGTGGGAATGTAAAATGGTACAGCTGCTGTGGAAAACATTTTGGTGGTTTCTCAGAAAGTTAAGTATAGAATTACCAGTTGAGCCGGCAATCCCACTTCTAAGTACATACCAAAAGAATTGAAAGCAGGGGCTCAAACTGATATTTGCACACCAATGTTTACAGAGGCATTATTTACAATTGCTAAAAGCTGGAAGCAATCACAATACACATATTAATCACATTTTCACATACATAAAACGTAGATATATTCAACAGTTTACACGACATATCTCCATATAATTTATTTACATTCATGTGAATATATGAACTTATATCATCAGACTATTTGTGACTTTTATAAATGGTACCTTTTAAAACAACTAACACATAATATGCTTATTTTCTAAAAGTCAGCTCATATATATGATTTAAAGTTAGTCTGTTTTGAATAATTATAATAGTTGTATTAACGTACTAAGAGATTTCAATGCATTTATTTTTTCTAAACATAGCTTCAAGATAAAGTTTTAGTAATTTAAATGATCTAACTTGTAATGCATGGAATATTTATCAGATTGCACTGTTTCGTTTGCAGTTTAAGTAAATTCAAGTGTTTCATAATTATTTGTATATCAGAGGGAAAAAGCACCAACTGATAAATGGATAAACAAAATGTGGTGTATACGTATAACGGAATATTATTCAGCTGTAAAAAGGATGTGCCAACATGTATGAACCTAGAAGACACCATGTGGAGTGAAATAAACCAGACACAAAATCACAACTATTTATGATCTCAGTGATATGAAATAATTAGAATAAGCAAATTCATAGAGCCATAAACTAGAGCATAGATTATCAGGGGCTGGGATAGGGATACGGATAGGGAATGGAGAGTTATTGCTTAAGTGGTACAGAATTTCTGTTTGGAGTGGTGACAGCACAATACTGTGAATGTAATCAACACCATTGCATTATATATTTGAATGTGCTTAAAAGGGAAAATTTTAGGTTGTTTATATGTTACCAGGATAAAAATGAAAAAAAAAAAAAAACAAAACAACCACATAAGACTGTACAACACAGTGAATCCTAATGTAAACTACAAACTATAGTTAATAGTACAATTGTAATAATATTCTTTCATCAGTTGCAACAAAGGTATCGCACTAAAGCCACTAAAGCCAGGGAAAACTGTGTTTGTGTGGAGGTTATGGGAACTCTATTTTCTGCATGATTTTTCTGTAAACCTACAACTTCTCTAGCAAAAAAAATTAAGATGAAAAGTTCACCCATTTTAAGTGTTCAATTTAATGACTTTTAGTATATTCACAGAGTTGTGCAAACATCACCACAATCTAATTTTAGAACATTTTTGTTGTCCTGAAAAGAAACTTCATGCCCTTTGTAGTCATACCCTGTTCCCACCCCAACCATAAGAACCACAAATCTACTTCCTAGTTTCTACAGGTCGGGATTTTCTGGATATTTTATAGAAATGGAATCATACAATGTGTGGTCTTTCCTGTTTGGCTTGTTTCACTTAGCATAAGCAGTTCATCGTGTTGTAGCATGCCTCAGTACTTTGGTCCTTTTTATGGCTGAATAATATTCCACTGAATGTGTATGCCACATTTTGTTTATCCATTCATCAGTTCATGCACATTTGATTATTTGAGTCATTTATACTTTTTAAGAATAATGCTGATATGAAGATTCATGTAATAATTTTTTAATGGACATGTTTCTAATTCTCTTGGGTAGATACCTAAGATTAGAATTGCTGGGTCATATTAATATTTGAGAAGTTGCCCAATTGCTTTCCAAAATAACTATACCATTTTACATTCCCACCCACAATGTATGAGTGTTCCAATTTCTCCACTTCCTCATCGGCACCTGTTGCTGTCTGTCTTTTGGATTATAGCCATTTTGGTGGATTAGAGGAAGTGTCTCCTTGTACTTTTGATTTGCACATTCCTAATGACTAATGATATTATCTTTTCATAGGTTTATTGATGCCATTCATTTTCCAGTTTCTAGTTCCATAAACTGTGTCCCACCTTCCACCCCAAATAAGTGCCACTGAGGGTCGGTGACGCTATGGAATGCTGAGACAGTGTTCTGCTGACTTCTGCAGGGGTCCTGTGGGCGTGGGACCCACTGGCCAGAGGATGGTGGAGGGTCTACATGTCCAGAGAGCAGAGAGGAAGAGAGAGGGCCCATTTAGTCAGCACACTTATGTCTAGGGGGTAAATCCAAAGTGAAAAATAAGGTGAATGGTGCCTGGGAAATATTTTTATATGTAAAGCAGGTTTTGCAAGCTAAAGTTGGAAACTTCACTTCACCTACTCATATTACATTGAAATGAGTTTCATAGAATAGTATCTCTGGCAGAAATCTGAGTTTATCTAGGCCAGTAATTCTCTCAGTGTGGTTCTGAGACAAGCAGCAACAACAAAGCCTAGGAACTTGATAGAAATGCAAATTTCTCGGGCCCTCTACTAGAGCTACAGAATCAGAAACTCTGGGGGTGGGGCCCGGCAACCTGTGTTTTAATATGCCCTGCAGAAGGTGTTAATAAGCCGTTTCAAACTTGATGCACCCTCAAGTTAGAGAACAACTCAGCTAAGCCAATTACAGACAAAGAAGGTAAACTCAGGAGGTTGTGTGATTTGCTCAAGATAAAATAACTAAAGGCAGCACCTGGACTAACCCCCAGTTCTCCTTACTCCTAAAATTCTAAGAAAATTCATCTATGTCCATAGACTGTTCAAAGTCACCAGGGACTCATGGAAAAGGAATCATGGATTAATAATACACTTAAAATGGAGCCTAAAAATGGATGTGGCTTTATGGAGACAGATGAACAAGAAGGAATATCCCTTCCCTTGTCTGACAAGCTGTCCTCAGCTGGGCTGCCTGCCTCTGCACCACCAATCCACTTATGTGGAATAAATAACAGGGAATAACTGCAACTGAGAATATCTACAGAATGTTTAAATCCCCTATCACTGGGTATGATAGATTGAATTATGTACCTCCTCAAAAGACATGTTCTTAATCGTAATATGCGTTCTTTTGGTTGTGAATGTATTTGTAAATAGGACCTTTTGAAGATTGTTAAGTTGTGGCCCAATTGAATTGGGGGCTGTTAAAGTGGTTTTACTGGAGTCCTTTATAAGCAGAAGTTCAGATACAATGAGTCCGAGGGGGCCACAGGGAGAAGCCAGAAGGCAGAGGAACCTGAAAGAGTAGACACAAGGAGAGATTGCCATGTGACAGAAGGCAGAGGTACAAGCCAAGGAACCCCAAGGATTGCTGCAAGCCAGCACCAGAAGGCTACAAACTCCTGGAGAAAGCATAGTCTTGCTGACACCTTGATTTTGGACTTCTAGCCTCCAAAACCATAAGAGGATAAAAGCTCGTTGTTTATGCCAACATTTCTGTGCTATCTGTCATAGCAGCCTGGCAAACTAAAACATGGGGAAAACGCTGAATGCCTTTGCACCTGGTTAAGGGCGGTTCTTGCTTCAGAAGTTTGACCATGGGGCTTCCATCTGGCCAGTACTGCCCCTTCCAGGTGTGGCCAGTCAGGACCTTTCTGCCACTGACAAGGCCTCTACCCTCTACCTATCACCCTACT